>BSSO01001294.1:0-24557 GCA_030267885.1 Mesembryanthemum crystallinum
ATATTATTTTATCCGAACTGTGAAATGGTACTTTTCACGAGTATAGAAAAAGATAGAGTTTAGGTGATTTACGTGAGAGGGGCTGAGGGTATTTTGGGAATTTCATAAAAAATTAGGCCTCAATCTGGCTAAAGGTATCACTTCACAACAAAATCTATCTTAAAAGGTAGTTGTTCGCAAAAAAAATAAAAATTAAAAGGTAGTAGTTGTTTGCAAAATAGACATGATAAAAGGTAATGTTTCGCAAAAAATCCATAAAAGAACATAGTTATAAACGACGTCATCCAATACTGTACCTAAGTGAAACTCTGGTTAAAACCCGGTGAAAAAGAGGACAGTGAAAAGTGAGTAAACACCAGTTGAACAAGCCTCTAGCTTATTGGTGGAAATTGACTCAAAGGCAATACTAATTTTCAAAAGCAAAGGCTCAAATCAAGCAAGCATAGGAAACATCAAATTGAAAGAATAGCAGCAAATACTACCATTATTGTTTTGACTGACAACTTCAATGGTTTTACCCACATGTATAAACATAAACAGGATGATTGCATCTGCATCTGCATCTGCAATCTGCAATCTGCATGGTCATAGTCTCATAAACATTCATAGGGCTAGGACAAATCACTGAGCAATGCAAGTCATTTTCTGTCAAGGAAAAGAAAAATGCAGTGATGCTGAAGCTCAGTAGAAACAGTTAGAAGAACAGAGATCACCAGAAGCCAAAATAATGGTTCTGTTATACACATGGGAGGACCACAACAAATCTTATTTAATGAGCAAGGAAAAAAAAAATTAAAGAAGATTTCCCAGATATTTTGTCTCCAATGGCAATGAACAAATGACAAATGTTCAATTAGTTGGTTCCCAATCTGTGTTATCCATTCACTTCAGTTCTGCAACTTGCTTTTTATCTCCCATACAACTTAATCTTATACTCGTTTCTTATGCACTTATTCAGTTCCCATTCAATTAGTCAAGTTCAGTTAAGCGTCATTTAGTTGAATAACAGGACCATAATAATAGCACAAATGATTAATTCCGGAAAATTTATGCCATATTGAACTAACATATTTCAGACTGGAGTGGAATGAACAATTCGAATTTTCAATTTAGAACTTGGACGAGGAGTAAGATCAAACTGAATAATTCAATTTACACTTGTTTTCTTATTAAGAAATATGCACAGTAAAGAATTGAAAATTACATATGGAAACCCCAGAGAAGAGATAAATAGGGGACAGGAAAAAATATCCTTGAATTGTAAAATCAACACTGCCTAAAAGTGAATAGTACATAAAACATTACATGGAATACTAAAAAGAAGGGATTTAAGTTGCTACATACATTTATTTTGACTAAGCAGAAGTTAGGCCTTCTGGAAGGGTTTCACTATCAGGATCTGTTGAAAGAAATCTGCGGCAAGCGTACAAAACAGCCGAATGGAACCCACTTGGGTTCTCTATGAAAACAAAATGCCCAGCCTGAAAATCCAAAAGTATCGTAAGATATCAAAACAACAGTATCTTCCTGTTTTTTGGTTGCTATACCAAATTAACACAATCAATCAACAACCTATGCACATGCTTGGGCACTACTCATACTCGCGATATACACAGCTGCATGGAGCAACCGGAGGGGGAGGGGAAAATGAGTAAAGAGAGAAACCTGAGGAACCCGGATGATTTCACATGGGACCTTCATAAGTTTACGGGCTTCTTGGGCCCCTTGGTAGCTCATCCAATCTTGGTGACCATAGATAAAAGTGGTTGGCACTTTCCATTCTGATGCACTGCATTAAAAGAAGACCAATCGATGATTAAGTTGAGTTTACCAGTCCTTCCAGAAACTCAAGGCAGTAAATAAAAGCGATATCGTTAATGTGGTGCAACTCCATTTCCAAATCTCACTTTGGGGAGGGGGGGGGGACTGGTGGGGAAAGGGTCGTTCTTAAACTCAGGCGCAAAGAGGAACAAAAAGGCATGGTATTCAAAACTTAGCTGATTTTATTGCTGGAAAACAGAACTAATAGGGGTATGTGTAAAATGTAAGGGATGGGCATTACTTTGCTCCAAAGAATTGTAAGTTATAAGGAAGATCTTGTTGCTGGCTCCTTGCAATAATATCAATAATTGGATAGGTGATTCTCTTAATCTCTTCTATAAATAGGCAATGGATGACTCTATCATCAATCATGATTGCACTATCCCACACTCAATCTAAGGTGTAGCAAAGCGAATGAAATACTAGTTTGCCTCAAATCTCATGCAGAAGATGAGCACAACATTGTGCAGAAAAAGAGATTCACCAACTGAAGGCAGGAAAATCATACACATCCTATTCAACTTCTAAACCTTTATGATCCTTGTGAAAGAAAGGGCTTAACCAACAGGTTATCCCCACTGGAATGGATGGTTGAGATGATACAGGATATGTCTGTTTGACAGTTTCTGTTATACTATCTATAGCCATATAGCAAAGAAACATCCAACCCCACGCACAGATAATATCAGAAATGCATTTTCTTTACTTTAAAAGGCATACAAGATCTCTCTATTAAACAACTATCCAAGTGTGTTTGTGCATTGCTTCGTCTAATGTGCAAACCGCAATGAGAATAATAGTACTCCCAAGATATTCTTTATTATTTATTTTAACAACTCGTAAAGACAGCAAGTGTGTAATGTGCTGCTGCTGCTAACAAACATTGCAATGATCTTTTGTGCATCTCAGCGTCTGTGTGTGCATTTTGTATTTTTATTTATTTAATTTNGACGGAGGGAAAAAGCGTTGACTGAACATGACCAACCTGTGTAGAAGTGGTTTCCGAGTAAATGCTCCAAATGAGAATATGTATTTCAAGCATAGCTCTCCACTAGCTTTGGCTGCTAACGTATGGTACACATAATCTACATAGAGCAGCAGAAAAGCAAGTTAGTTAGACCATGACTTGTAAATGCTTGCAAATGCTCAATCAAAGTAAACTGTATGACGAATTACCAGTCAATAACTTTGACTCCTCTTCATTCAGCACGTCACCACTTCCATATACACTAAATCTGGCACTTGTGTATTTGCGAACTAGATCTGGTCCCCATGGGCCTAAACCTCTGATAACAATGTAATCCAAGATTAAGATTTAAGAAGCATAATGAATGAACAGAAACTGATATTTATCCCAAATGTTCTTCAAAACTGTCGATTAACTGGGGGGGAGGGGGGGGGGGAGTAGGAGGATNCTCTCTGGAGTGGAGATTCTCTTAAGAAGGATATTTAAGGTTCTTTAAATGCCTTGTATATCACACAGTACAAGATATAGAAAGTGAAATCACCTCACAACTTTTTGAGGAGTAAAGTTAGATTCCCAAAGATGATTGAAAATAGCTCCTTTCCATGTTGCTCTAAACTGGCTGAGACGCTCTGACATGTCTGTCTCAGAGGAAAATCCCGCAGATCCCACTAAAATCAAGTGTTGTACATGCTCAGGGTGCTACAAAACATAAGCGAGGTTTGACTAAATCAGAAGAAATGAACCCGTCGATCTACAAATTCCAACCTATGGATGAGAAAGTATTCACCTTGAGAGCATACTTAGAAACAACATAACCCCCAAAAGAATGTCCAAGAAGAATGAAGTTACTGAGATTCTTGGCTTTACGCCATTCCTCAAAAGAGTCAATAAACCAGGCTTCAGTTTCTGCATTAGAGAAAGAAAAGAAAAACATTAGAAAAAGCTTGTAAACTTTTCCCAACTTCCGGCCAGTAGTTGCAACCAGGGAAGACTAAATTCAAATTCCATCCGATACTTTTCAGTCTTCACGACTCAAGATATTAAATCAAAATGATGGGCAAGTAGAACATTGCTAACCTTCTGTGCTTTTGCAAGTAAAGTCAGGCCTGCTAGATCCACCCCAACTGCAAGGCAAGAGAGTAAAAGTTTAGTAAAAGGCCATGGGACATATTATCTTACTTCAAAGGCATCCATAATGTATAAGGAGGGTGCATGGAGTCAGAATTGTTGTTAATCATGCAAGTCTAAGTGAGGGGCACCTTCACACCTCGAAATGCATTTGTTAATAAGAGGGGCCTTAACATCTTTCTTGTCATTCTTTCACTAAATAACCATGAGTTTTATCTTCACCTATATACTGAGAGTCAACCCTTAACTCCAAAGAAGTCATAATCAGTAATACTACAAAAGCAAAATTTCCTTGATACTGCACAGTGTTGCATTGAACCTGGAAGGCTGCCAGGTTCCGCGAACCAGGATAGATTGTCCCAGAAAGGGGGACAATTCTGAACCAGGTCAATCTGAGATGCAACTATCAATATTGGCAACCCCTCGATCAGAGGAGGAGGCAAAGAAGAAAGAGAGGAGAAAGTTAAATTTAAACACATTTAAAAATGAAAGCGTAGGAGAAAAAACAAGTTTTCAGGGAAAGGATCCAAAAAAAAAAAAAAAAAAAAAAAAAAAAAAAAAAAAAAAAAAAAAAACAACTTCCTACAATCCTTAGGATACCACACAGCATATTGGCCCATCTAATCATACCCCCTTCGGTTCTTAAAATTTTTGAATCTCGTCCTCCTTCACATACCACCTCTTTTTAACGTGCAACACTGATACTGCAACAGAAGAGAAGAAAGCACAATGACAGTAGCTGCTTCTCTCTCTTCTGTCCATTTCCTTTCCACTTGTTTCCAGTTGGGTGGGGTGGAACGGGGTAGGTCTCTCTAGTCGGGCAGTACTAACCATATGACTGGTATGTATTGTGCTACTTCTCAAGAAACCTTGAATTTGGACATCATCCCAATAAGATCAGGAGATAATACAGGCCACAATACCAGGTTCTCAGTTCCTCCCATATATAGTGAGAAGCATCTTATCTTGACCTCAATATATGTAGCTATTGCTAGCATAGCAAGCCTCATCGAACCTATTTAACATTATCCATCACACAAATAGAACAAAGAGGGGAGACAGGGGCACATATATGTTTTGCATGTTTTACTGTTTTCAGGATCATGTTTCCTTTGGTATCAACAATTCTTATTTGCCACTATTAAGCTAAAAGAATACACTTGGAAGCACAACTGAGTAACTTAGAAAGAACAATTAGCGAACAAGAATAAGAATGTTACAGTTACAAGTTCTACAGAAGTAAGATACACAGAACAAACACATCACAGAAATGCATACCCAAGCTGATCGATTGCAATAACCTTAAACCGTTTAGCCAAGGCATCAAAATTCCGGAAGAAAAAGCCTTGAGAAGCACCGTATCCATGAACCATGACAATGGTTGGGGAATCCTCTTTGCCCTCAAAAGTAACCGTGTTTATAAACCTAGGCTCGTTGCTTGTAGACCGGAACCACCTGACATTAGAACCAGGTGGTCCTGAGCCTATGTTGACTTGCTCCACCACATACGGAGTCCTGAAATCAAACCATTTCAGCTAATGATGTCAATTCCATTTCCAACACCTGTTAAACACTAGAAGTACCAAAACTATGCTTGTATTCCAGAAAATGATCATCTAAATTTGCCCAAATTCCATAATTTAACTGAAAATCGAGGCTACCAATCAAAAAGAACTTACAAATCACATACTTCACGACTAAGAATTGCATCAGATACTTTAAATTACAAGTTTTTAACTAGGCAAAAGATCATTAACCAAAAGAGCAATGCCACAATTCGCAACTAAATACCAATATTATCAACAACCCAGATTCAATAACCATTGCATTTGCATAAATATGAAAAACCTCTAAAATTGAGAGAAGCTATAAATTAAGACTATTGTAATTCAATTCCTTCATAATCAAGAAGTGAATCAGATGTTTAAATTCTACAAAACGCATCCATCATGACACATATGATTTGATATTCCCGGAATTTGACAAAGAATAATTCAGAAAAATATAGTAGTAGCTAACATTGAATATAGCAAATTGAAATTCAAAAAGGAGAGGAGAGAGAAAGAGACTTGACTAAGGAGAGGAGACGCTTCTCGGAGGCGATGATGTGGTCGGTGGAGGTAGGGATCCAACGGAGGAGAGAAGGCCACGTCCACTTCTTGGAACCAGAAGATGACGACGTCGTTTCAGTAGCTGTCGTTGCAGTTCCTGTAGCAGTTGCGGTTGCAGCAGCTGCGGCTCTGATCTCCTCCGCCATGATTTTCGCCTGTTGAGGTCGCTTCCACCGCCGGAATAAGCTCATGCGCCGCCTCAGCCGATGAACAATCTAGAGAGAGAGAGAGAGAGAAAGAGGATGAGAGAGAATCAGAGATTTGGGGCCAAAGGTTGAGGGAAAAATGATTCGAAAAAGACCGACCTTCGTCAGTTTTGATCATTCACCATTTTATATGGTTTCTTTCTCTTCTTTTATCCTGTTTTAATTTGTTTATGTTTATTGTGGGTCAAAATTCGAAGAAGATGAAACTGCCGGGAAGAAGGATAATAGTATACGTAGGCTGTGACGTTAGTTACTTGTTGAGCATGCAATCATTCCATGGCCCAAGGAATTGTCTAACTTTCTTAACCCTCAACTCAAGTACCCAAACGCCGGTCTAAACCTGCTCCTGGGCGACTGGGCGGGATGACTGCCCCGTAGGCCCGGCCCGGTTGGTTAAAAAAGTAGTAACTCGGATAGGAATTTTAGCGAATTTACAAAAGCCCGGGAATTTTAGCGAATTTATAAAAGCCCGGTTGGTTAAAAAAAGTGACTTGGATAGGAATTTTAGCGAATTTATAAAGGCTCGGAGTATTTGTCTAATGAGGCTCAAAGGCTACAAATATATACCAAACTCAGCCTGTGTCCGACATAGGTCCACGTTTGAACATCTCTAGTAGACGCACAACTTCTTCAATTCTTTACTCTCTCCATCTCACCATTATATGGCCATTTCACTATTCATGGCAAAAAATAAGGATTGGGAAAAAAAAAATTGAGATTGACAACTATACCCTTAAGTTGGATAAAGTAATGAGTGTTTTGGGATTTTTTTTAATATATGGGTAAAGATAATGGGTGAGAGAGAGTGAGTACTTTATTGATTATTAAAGAGATAGTGGGTGGGGTTATTTTTGACTTTTGAGGAGATAAATAGTGTAATGGCTACATTATAATGGGACAAATATATGCACATAATTGGCACGTAATGGTGGGACGGAGGGAGTATTATATAACCCAAACCCCAGCATTGATTTTGTCCAAATTTTTATCTTTTTATTCCTAGGCTATAGTCATTTTTACCGAATAAGACTGAAATTCATAAACTAAATGCGATTAACTTAAAGAAAATATATGAGAGGTAAGCTTGTAAACAAGCTGAATTGAGCATTGTTATATTCATACTCAACTAATTATAAAACGAGTATTATATTATTACTCGTGTTCAACTCGTATATTATCGAGCGAAGTTTTGATCGAATATATTCATAAGGTGTTAACAAGTGTATCAATTCACTTACAACACTAATGAGAGAAAAAGTAAATTGTTCTTTGATTCACCTTCGAATATATTTTTTTAATTTTTTTTTTGAATAATGTCTCAAACTGTTTGATTAAATACAAGACACGGAAATTCGAGATATGTAAGACTTACATTAAAAGATACTATTAAATCATCGAACACAAAGCATTACATAATCGTTCCTTACAAAAAGGAAAATAAACAGAGAAAGAAGTGACATGTTTTTGTACTATTGGTATACATCCACACATCATTTGGCAACATCAACAATGGAGTACTACTTGAAAACGATAAATCATAAAGTATCCATAACATCTAGGGTCACCAAAAACAAAACAAAACAAAACATTTGTTTTGGATCTCTATGCGAAGTCCTTATAAACAGATTGTAACATCTTTGATAATTTTGCTCCATCTAATAAGAACCAACCACATTCTCTTCTTGGTTGTCTCGACTCGACTCGCTATGTAAAGAACTAAAGATCAACATCTTTACTAAGGGTACGATTCTTTTTCATTCGTTATCATTGTAGAGAGTAACCAACACCTATACAGCCAACAGCAATCACTTGACCATGATAGGTTCTACCCAAAGGGAGTTGATTAAGTTCGCAAGAATCATCATAACAAGTTACTATAAAGTTACAATTACGACATTAACATTAAAGTCGTAAACACTCAATTTGTTCGACACACCTGAACTTCCGACACTGATTTTGTTCATTTCAACTGAACTGGACTTACAACAAGATGAACAGTGTCCAAGTCTCTCCTTGAAACCAAACAGGACTCAGGAACCAACAGTTGGGCTATAAAGCATGAAATCGCTTCAGATAAACATAGGATTCAAAAATTAAAAGCTTAAAGAATATTTAGCACCAAAATAAAGAACTATCATAGTGTTACAGGAAGTCTGAATTATCTCCATACACAGGAGCCAAGAGAGGGAAATAATGATACAGCATCACTTTTATTTTGGAAGGAGAGATAACTACTACCTAGTAATTCTACATTATGGTAACAGTTTCTCATGTAGAAGAACCACCAATCGACACGACGCAAAACCATAAGAACCATAAACCATAAACTCACTCTTCGAAGAGGAACCCACTCACAATGCCAAGTGACCTCTTCTTCCTGCCAGGAAAGGGGGAAAAAAATACATCTCCAGTGGTGGCAATGAAAAGCAAACAATAATCAAGAGGCAAACCCTCTTTTTAGTCGGCTCTTGATTGTCCAGCACGGGAGGAGAGGATGATGCCGACAATGAGACCGTACAAGGCCAAAGCTTCAGCGAAAATGAGGATAAGGATCATTCCAACGAAAAGCTTGGGCTGCTGGGCGTTAGCTCTGAAAAAAGCAACAAAACCCATCAGAAATTGAGAAAAGAATTTTAACTTCAGTAAATGAATCGAACAAACTTTCTCCAGCAGAAGATTGTACCAACTACACAAGGACACATAATGAAGATCAAAGAAACAAAAGCTCTGAATCTACAGATGCAAGTAGGAACCAACTAGGAGCATGTCATCGAATAAGCAAGTAAAATGATGGGGAAAGAGAGATGAAAGCAAAATAAACAGGTTCATGGTCAGATGAAACCACAGCCAGTTTTTTAAAGACAAAAATGCCCCTCTCCCCTAAACTCGGCTTTCTTATTTCGCAATAATTTACAATTAAGAGAATTTTGCAATAGAAGAAAGAGTGAGCCAGGAGAACGTTTGAAACTCACATACTCACATACATATCAATATCAATGCTGTGCATTAAGGATCGTAAAGCATTATAACTCGTGTTGACTTGTATGTGTAAAGGAAGGAATACCACTTACAAAGTTACAAGCAATCAACAGCACAATAAACAATATTGGCCAGAACAAGTCCTTGAAGAGAAAAAGGGTTATGCTAGACAGCTAGAGATGTCATCTTCCCAAATGCATCAATAGATCCTATATAGACTTTAATTGAAGATAAAAAGCAAGACAAAATGCTAGCAGAACTCATTGGTATATATCAAGATGCAAGGTAAAACCCAAAATGCACTTGCACTCACAAAACATGGTGTCCATCAAGAGCATCATTATGCACCACCAAGTGACAATTTGGTGGCACCATCATATTACAAGTATGACTTACTTGTTTCCATAGGAGCTCATGGTCACAATGAACTAACCCAATCACTAGGTTTATGATTATTGTGGGCTTTGACCTCAACCCTGTGCTCACTCCATCAGAGCTTTATTATTTGTCATGTCGAGTAAATAAAGTGCCAAATGCAAGTTTGGCCAAGAATTGGAATTCAACCACAGCTGATCAAAAAGTGAGGTTCGTTTCATAGTATCTTTGCTAAGAGTAGAGAAAAAGGAAATACAACAGCTAGAAACAGCAATCCTCTCAAACCAGTGAACACTCGGCCAAGGACTAACTATAAGTCCAGTTAACATGCATTGCTCACAATTAGCATTTTACAGAAATGAGGGTAGCAGGATGGTGACAAGCAGCTGCTGTGGTAGTGATAAGAGGAGAGGGTATAAACAAATCCCAAGATGGAAACAGATGTGTAATTAATCTCCTTAACAAGTTTGTTCATGAAGCAAAATTTAAATAGCCAGTTTGTATCAAAGATGAACTAGAAAAGGACCCAATCCATCCAGACATTAAAGCCAGTATTAAACATATTAGTCTGAATCAGTCAAATTTGTAGTTAAAGGTGTAGTAAGTTAAACTGAAATGATCTGAACTGAAGTGGTTCAACTGAATGTGCACCAAATGAATAGTAAATATGTGAGAGAAAAAGTAAGTTGCAAAGAGTGAATTGATCTCAACTGAATGCAGATTGGGTAAAGTGAAATGAACACACCAATATCCAACTCAGCTTTTACATGGTAAAGCATAAGGAAATGGTCAGTAAACAAAGGGAATCACAAGTCAAAGAGCTATCTTAATAGTGATCTTTTTTTTTTTTTTGATGCATTAATAGTGATCCTTACAACTAATGAGGAAATACATGTTACCCCCAAAAAAAAAAAATCAGGAAAAAAAAAATGAATCTGTTCTAAATACGTGGATCTAGCAATCCTGATGCATTTTAATATTAGATATGGTACTGACATGTTTCCATTATCTTTATAGAATAAAAGTCAACAACAGACCCTCAGGCTGTATGTTGTGATAACCATTTTCTTGCCACTATTAATAATAGTTTTACCTCACTAAACTCGTTTTGAGACCAATTCTATAAGATCCACATCAATCATTAAAAAAAAAAAAATGGGACAATGGTGTAAAGGTTCATTCAATGTAAAGACGGTCAGATGATGTGAATAACCACAATGTATAATCCTAACACCTTAATTGAAGAGAATGATCAAATTCATTAGCAATAACAGCTCAGAGCACACACAATGAACCCATTAATTGAAACAAAGAATAATAAATCTTAAAGACGGAGTAAGAACAGCATCAACAGCAGAATTAGCTAACTAAATGAAAAGACGATCACAATTTTTGGTCAACGAAAGATCCAAACCAACAAATAAATCAATTATGCTAATCAGATCTACACCCCATAATCATAACAACCATAACTCCCAATTTCAAAAACTTTAGAATCATAACCAACTAAAAAGGCAATAAGATCAATAAATGCGATCAATAACACTCAAAAACAGATAAGGAGAGATAGAGAGAGAGAGAGAGAGAGACAGACCTGACACCGGCATCACCGACGATACCGATAGCCATACCGGCGGAGAGACCAGCAAGACCACAAGCGAGACCAGAGGAAAGATGAGCATAACCATCAAAGAGGTAGTAAGATTTGGCCTTAGGGTTAATTCCAGTACTGATAATGACAGCAATAATCAACCCATAAATACCCAACACACCAGCCATAACCACTGGTACGATCGATTTCATCACCAACTCAGGCCTCATCACTCCCATCGACGCCACCCCAACGCCACTCTTCGCTGTTCCGTACGCCGCTCCCATACCTAATCCAATCCATCAATCAAACAAAACCACAACAAAAACCAACAATCGAGCAAAATTAACCCTAGATCCACATCAAAAACATCTTTAAAATCAAAATTCGAAAACCCTAATCGAAGAGGAAATTGATACATACAGGAGAAGACGAGGGCGGAAGCGGCTCCGAGGAAGCCGAAGAAGGGGGCGGTTTCATCGCCGTTGAAGACAGCAGAAGACATTGTTGCAGAGAATTTGGGATTAGATCTGAGAGATGAAGGGATCAACAATGGCGGATCGTTTGTCGTCTAGTTTTTCTCTGCAATCAGGGCAGAGAGAGAAAGAGGAGAGAGAGAGAGAGAGAGATGAATAATATCGGGGGGTACTCGACGTGGTGCCACAGTATGGTGCCTTATGAAGAGAAAATGAGCCGGAGAGAGAGATAGTGATATCTACACGTGCTAATGGGTATGGGTTGGGCTGAGGGTGGATTGGGTTGGGTTGGGCTTGTGGACGTTGTGGTTAAGAACTGGGCTGATAAGATGGTTGAAAAAGTCAAGTCCAATAAGAAGCAAACATCATAAGTATTGTACTTTTTTTTTTTTTTTTAATCAAAAAGATCATATTGTACTACTCCCTCAGTCTCGCCATTAGGGTGGACGGTGTACTATTCATGGCAAAATTAAGGATGGGAAAAAAGTTAAGATTGACCATTAAACCCTTCACTTTAGAACAAGTGGGAGTGAGTATTTTTTAATAAAAAAATTGATTATTAGAGAGATAGTGAATGGGTTATTTATGACTTTTGTGGGGATTAATAGTATAATGGCCACATAATGGTGAGACAACCATATGCAAATAATGGCCATGTAATGGTGGGACGGAGGGAGTACATTATAGTCTTAGTTAGAGCTGACAATTCGTGTCATCGGGTCGTGTTCGTATTACATTTCGTGTCAATTTCGTGTCGGTCTCAAAATATATCAAAAATTATGTAGAACGTTACATAATTACATAATAATAAAAATTGGTCTAATCGTATCAAGTTCGGGTTATATGTGTTCGTGTCGTGTCGGGTTCGTGTTTCTCTCAGTAACTTCATGTCGTGTTGTCGTGTCGTGTCAGGCTTTGCCAACTCTAGTCTTAGTCATCTTTGTAAAAAAAAAAATTAAAAAATTAAAAATTGTCTTGGTCATGAATCAAAATCTCCCCTCTAATCTCTACTCCATGTGATATGGATTTGGACGGATATATATATACTTTCTATTATATGTAGGGATATTAGTACTATTACTCATCAAATCAAATGGCTTGTGATGAATGATCAAATGCCCGCTCAAGGTCAGCAAATCATGCATCTCACTTCTAAAATTGAAAAAAAAAAAACTAAATAAATAATAGTATCACTTTAGGCCATTTTCTCCTGCAAGTGTGTTATTTTTTGATGATTCAGTAAAAAAGAAAGAAAAAAGAAAGAAAAAAAATCAGTATGTTAAAAATGGAGAGGTAGAGAAGTTGAAAGAGTTAAACCAAGTGGTCGTTTGGTTCACACTTAAAAATATAAGTATAATTTCATGTGAAATAGAAGGATTGATCAGGTTGTTTGGTTAATAAAAGTAAGAGAAGTGCAAATTGTTCTTCCAAAATGAGAAGTGTAAACTGAAAACCATTGTCTTTTTACGCTTTCCGCATAAGATACACTTTCCCTAGCTCAAGTTACAGATACATCAAATGGATGTGGATAAAATCCTAGACCTCAAATGTTGCATTTATACTGATGTAAATAGCTTCAATACTGAAAAGAGGAGCACTCTACAATGGAAATATGAGTTTGATTTTATTTTTAGCATGGTATGATTTGGTCCACTTATTAAAACCCCACATTCAGATATTCATTCACTTCTTCACGTCCTTCCTCGAGTCAAGCACAACAATCAAATCAAAATAATCAAAAGCCAACAAAAATCAACAAATCACTCTTTTTAGTACAAGTATTTCCTCTCTACAAGTCTGCATCACCACTATTTTCGTTTCGAGTAAAAACGACCATTTTTTGAATGTATTATGGTATTTTAAATCTCTATTTTGTTGATTTGAACTCCTTTATATCCGTATGGCTTTTCATTAATGTAATTTTTATTTACCCCTAAACAGAAGAAAAAACCACATCCCATTTTTAATTCAATAATTAAAATTAAAATTCAAAAAAAAAAAAAACAAATAAATTGAGTTAATTACTGATAGGGTTGGTTGCCACTTGGTTGGGCAGCTATGAGGCAACTGCCCAACCATATGCCTTTCAACATAATGTTAATATCTTTTATCCATATATTGTGGTCCACTTAATTTGATAAACCTCAAACCATAAAAAGTTATGAATTCGAAAGCAAAGTTNAACTGAAAACTTGACACTGAAAACCATCCCGAAATAGGTCATTGGCCAATTAACAAGACCAGAGGGTGTCTTAATAAAAAGAATGCATCACCTTCACACATTTCCCAGTAAGCTATCAAGCAAGTATTTCATCTAAAAGAACATCAAACTCTGGAAGGAATGCATCAGCTACCAACATTTCCAAATAAACAGACTTCAAAATCGTCACCCAATTCCCTGGCCATAAAAGAAGCTAAACTGTGATCATAGCCGCATCTCATTGAATCACTTCGATACTTGCAAACATATCTATTTCGTCGCTAAATAAGTAAAATATCATCCAAGGAAACTAATCTGATATCATCATCATATAATATTTGTTCCATATCACCAATAATTATAACAAAAACAATACTTGAAAGATAATTAGATAATATCTTGCACTTACAAATCCAGAGGTCTAGCTGATAATTCCTTTTGTTGAAGGCTTGGTTGGTTTACGTACACATATCATCTGAATCCGTCCTTGTAAAAGATGATCTCGACCGAGTCTTCCTGAAAAAACACATAACAAGCTTATCAAAGGGCCAAATACGTTTAAAACAAATATATCACTGCTTACTTCCTCAATCTCGCAAATAACAAATTAAGCACAACTACAGACGATGAAACTCCCAATTCGTCACCTGTAGAACATATAAACCTTTCAACCTGCAATAAAGAAGGACCTAGCAAGCATATACAGGGCCTAAGTACCTCATTTTCTTAACAATCCTCCCAAGTGTCTTGGCATTGCATCTGCTACCACTTGTGCCGCACTTTCATGTTGCATATCCTGTATGTTAAGAACCACATTCAAAAGCTTGTGCTCTAAACTCAAAACAACTGCATCAACTAAGAAAGAAGAGGAGGTACATCAAAATGTGCAATAAAGTACCAGGGTGGAGACTTTGATTTGCAAAGGCCAGCATTAAGTTTCTATTTCTAGCTCCAAATAAGGAGACTGGACAATGTTTGATGAACTTTTGAGAAAGAAAAAGGTTTCTGTATTCTATTTGAAGCAGTCCTAATCTGTACAATATTAAGACCAAAAAGAAAACTTTTACGTTTTCATCTATGAAAAAATTCCTGTGCAAAACTTAGGGTGCCCTTTTTTTTCCACCCTGAAGGTACAATTTTGATGCAGGAGTAACGAACAAATGCACTCAAAATTTGAATGTTGTCTTCAAATGGAATTTGATCCCCTTCGACAAATAAGCATATGAAGTTGCAAGACTTGCCTTGCACCATATGCAACATTGAAGCCCCAAAAGCTCAAGCGAACACAGCTTCATAAATCCACTCAAGTTTGTTTGACAGAATTTTCTCCATTTTGCTTCTCCTTTACTAGAGCAAAGTTATCATAAGCAACTTGTCTAAAAGACGTCCTGGATAACATGTGCTTTAATTCAAGGCGTCCAATGTCCCCTAGTGATTATTAACTGTGGTGCTGTGTCTCCTGTGTTCTGTCTACTCTGTACTGTGTAGTGCGGGCCATCAAGGTTTGACGACTGGCTTCACTGACATGTGTCTCTCAATCAACTTGTCAACAAACGCACGAATCTGCAATTCATCAAGGTAAACAGATTTTAAAAGGAGTGATGACCTAGTGATTCTCACGACATGACAGGGTATTTTATCAATTGGGGAGATTGTAAAAGAAAGGAAAAAAAAAAAACAAAACAAAACTTCAAGAGAGGACATTCAACAGATGATAATGATACCCAAATGCCATCTGAATTTCATTTTACATCAAAATTTTGAAAACAATTGCCATATACTAGAGGTTATTATACTAGAAAAGAGAAAAAGGACAAGGATAAAACAAGCCATAGCAGCAGTCAGCAATCCCTTAATAAATTCTATAAGACAACAACATAAGTCCCACCTTGTTCTTACGCTTGAAATCAAGAAACTCAGAGACACCCATTGCTTTTTCTGCATCTGTTGTCTGCTCCATGACCTGGCAAGTTAATACCACAAGTCAAGACAATGTAACCAAACTATAGCCACTTAATCACACAAACAGGGAACCACAGTTTCCATCTCAATTTTAAGGAGGAGAGAATATGAAAGAAAATTTGAATAATTTGAAGGGCAAAATGAAGGTAACCTTAGTAGCACTCTTTTTCATAATAGACTTGTATCCGTCCCTATCAATCTTCCTCGCTTTGTATAAAGGCATAAGCAATGAAGCAACATAATCCACAACGCCTTGCTTAATATGCTCAGCTCCTATACGTTGGTTAACAGTCTCTTCCTTGTTTACTGTCACATGTGAAACCGAACTCTCATTCACAAGACCCTCCTGCTTCTGCGCGAGTAATCTTGACATCGTACTCGAGTCTTCCTCATCCCTAATATGTGTCGATGATTGAAATTCATACTCAGCTGCCGCAGCTTGACACTGCCATCTCTCAATGTCATGGTAGTCTTTTATCCCGACACTACCAGAAGAATCAACCCATGCTTTAGTAAATGCAGTGCTGTCTCCAGCTGCACTCTCTCCAGAATGCTCCTTCCAGTTCAACTGAGGCATATCATTTGAATGGCTTCGAGGCGAAAGGTTATCAGCGGACATCTTTGAATTGTCAAGATTGGCACAGGTGGCAGAGAAGTCAACAGACCAATCCCTAACTCTACAGTTTCTTGAGTCTATTTCTGAAATACAGTCTTGTCTTCCCAGAACACCACCAGACCACCTTTTCCGCTCAAAATCATCCATTTGTGCATACTGCTCACGTCTAGCGAACTTCTGGAAAGATGGTATCTTGGGCAACTGCATCATGCTATACCTAGCTTCTGATGAGGCATAGGCCTGACATAGGCCAAAAAAAAAAAAAAAAAAATTTGTTCGTCAATATTTCAAGGTAGAGAAGTAAAAGTTCACTGAAGTTAGCATAACATAAACTCTATCTTATGCCGTCTTTAAAGACAAGTAATACAGAGAGGAAGCAAAGAGTCCAAAGACTTTTCCAGGACATAGGCAAAGCATACACATTTATTCCAATGATGACAGTCATTTATGATTCACTGGATCAATATGCAAGTTACTGACCTCTAATTGCAATATAAGGATTTGGCAACCTTCCCACCCCCCTTGCCCCCTCAGGGGGAATCTTTAGGTAGGCAAGTTCTAGAGAGGGCAAGATATATGCAACCCTGCCCCTAACTAGTCAAGACATCGATTATAACAAGCAGCATCATATTTTCTCTTACTTGGGGAAGGGGAGCGTCTCATAAAGTAACAAGCCAATGGTCATACCAATCGGTCCAATCCTAACAACTTAACAGGAAAAACTTATGACAGCTTCCTTCTCAGTTTATCATTTCTTTTCTTTTTCTTCTTTTCAATTTTTTATTTTCTCGTCGCAGTTAACTTTCCACTGTTAACGTCTACAAGCTGATTCAAAAACACAATTACAAGAAAGAACATGAACAGACCTCAGCAGCAGCAAGGGCAGCAGCATGGGCTGCCTCTGCAGCAGCAACAGCAGCTTGTTCTTCTTCAGACAAAGGTATATTCTCATCACGCTCCACCTTAGAATCTGTTTTTGAGCTAACTGCAGTTTCCAGCTTCACTTGCTTTCCAGTCAGCTTTTTTGAGCTCGCTTTATTCCCTGCACTGTGCTGGACATGCATAGGAGGCTTTCTGGAGCCTGGATCTTTTCCTCTAGCTTTAGAAGAGTCCGTATTTGTCATGTGTCTCAATAACTTTAAGCCACCATTAGTAGCTTTTTCCTTACGAAAAACTTCAATCCACATGTTAACCAGCTGGCTTGCTATACCACGTATGTCACGGCTAGTATGGACACAAACTTTCTCTTTGACTGTTTTCCCAATACCTACACCAAACCCCAAAGCATGGTACATTAAGAGAAAAAATGGAAGGCCTGTGACACTTGCGCATTCTTGTGAGAGTTTCAAAATCAGAAATCATGCTCATTCTTTCCTTTTATACACCAATATGGCAAACACAATAAAACAAGACCCTCGCAATGTCAACAAATCTTATATATATCTAACAAACATCATCATCACAAACAAAGAAAATCCACAAGGAAGATCCAGCGGAAGTCAATCCTTTCTATCCAACTAACAGGAGAGTTTCAAATGAATGGTAAATACCTGACAAACGGACAGCTACCAAGTCAGTAGAGACCAACACAAGTATACGGACACAGTGACGCAGAAGTTGAGTTCCATCCTTTCCCATAGAATCCTGTCAATATGAAAAAGAAACCTTAAAACACAATCGGATCATAAAGGTCCCAAAATTTACATGCACTGAAATAAATATTTTGAACCATAACAACATTGCATCTATATTTAGTTAAAAGGGCTATGCTAGTAGTACAAAATCTCACCAATATCCATAAGTTGAGTACACTGAGCCCTTCTCTAGTCCCAGCAAAAGACTTCAGAAAGTCAACAGGGAGACTCAACAACTCTTTAGCCAAACGCAATCGTCCAGCTGAAGTTTTAGCATTGAAGAACATATCCTGTAGTAAGCTTTCCCTCGTGAATGTCTGGGACCTATTTGATGGGCTCTTGTATAGGGCATGTGAGAGACCAATTGCATCAAGTCTTTTTGCTATGTCTTTAACTTCATTCCTCTCACTGGTTGATTGTCTCTGAGCAGCTTCCATAGCTTCTGCTTCTGCTGTGTAATCATTGCCCGTAGTCAATATGTCAATCATACGAACTGCCTCCCGAAGCCCACTCATCATCGCACCACCTACTGTATCTGGATGCTCCTTGCAAGTAGCTTCACCCGCAAAAAACAAACAATTCTCAACTGGTCTACCCAATATGTCATAGTCTTCCCCAGAAGCTCCAATAGCAACATAAGAATATGCACCATAGCTAAAAGGATCTCTTCCCCAGTCCGTCACCACTGATCCAACTGGATCAGGAACAGCAGTTTCTCCAAAAAGCTTGCGTAGAACTGCTAAAGCATGAGTTACATGATCACAGGGGCTCACATCTTGTCCATCTACAGCAGCTTTACCCACCACTAAAGCTATAAGTACAGGAGACCCAACTGTTTTCTTGACGTTCCAGAACATAAAGCAGCGGCCTCTCAGGTCAGTGTGCTCAGCAGTAGCTCCAAAGTAATCCACAGTGTCATCCCAAAACACTTCTGGGAACTCCAGGACTACTTTATTGAGAACACCAAAACCCAACCGCTGTATAGCTGAATGCTTCCACTGTGGCAATGGTGGAGAGAAATTGATGGATTCTGCCTTTAAGCACCCAAGTGGTACTGTGATTAAAACTGCATCTCCAAAGAACTCATTGCCATTAGTCGTGGAAACTTTCACCTTGTGAGAACAGTTGTCGGCTCTTCCTGAGTCCATCCCAGAGTAAGAAATTTTGGCAACAACTTGATTTAAATGGATGGAAAGTCCTTGCGAGATAGACTCCACAACTGCCCCATAACCCCCTTTAATCATACAATGGGCACCTCCAAATCCTCCATAGACATCATCCTGGTTCCAATGAGGAAGAGATACATCCTTTAACAAAGCAGCACAACCATACTCCAAGTGAGCAAAATGCCAATCCATAACTCTTCTCTCGAGAGGACTCAGTGTTTCATCCTGAACATCATTCTTTTCTGCAGGATGACAACCATCAGTGCCATTTTCATAGTTGAATGTAGCATCCAATGGTCTTAATATATCAGATTCTCCAATGTCGGATCTAGACATAACTTGGCGGCGTCTTTTAAGACCATATTCTAAACCAGCCTCAAGAGACATTTTGGATGCGCTTTCCCCCTTCTGTGCAACAACCAGCACCATATCATCAAGAAGCCCATTAAATTCTGCTTCTAAAGCTTCGTCAACATCTGCAGGGACTTTCTGACCTGTTACAATATCATAAAGTGGACAATCACTGTTCAGTACCGTCAACTCAAGACCCAGCTGAGCACAAATCAAGGATGAAGGGTCTGGCCGTCTTTCACTAGCGGCATCGGCCTCAACACCTGTAATAATGCTAGCCCCAAGATCCACAGGAACCGAAAGAGAGGAACGATCTGTATGAACACGACCACCTACCCTACTCCTCGCCTCAAGCACAGTGACAGAAAAACCTTGCCTTTGCAAATGGCGTGCTGCAGTTAAACCCGCAGGGCCTGCTCCCACTATTATGATCCTTTTCTGGTTTTCTGAATCAGACTGCATAAAATCACTGGCGTCCAACTGAGCACAAGTTATTGACTGAGTAGTAACTGCACCATTATGAAGGTTCTTTTCAAGTAAATCAGCAGTTGAACAGTCTGGTTCAACAATTTTTTCGGATATTTTGACATCAGCATTTTGCTTATGTAATTCCTCTACACCTGGGAACCCATCAAGCAGCTTATCAGAGGATGGATCAGATACACACTCTATACTTTTCACACCTTTTCTGTGGTTTTCATCAACTGCGGCAAAATCATCATTTGTCTCAGTGAGTGCCTCAGTGCTCTTGACCTGACCGAGGATAAATGAAACTCCATCTGCTGAGTCGGCAACAGAAGCTCCAGAACTCCCCTCAAACTTCTTTTCTCCCAGAAGTTTATAGTTCCCTCCACAACTGGCCTCAGCTTTCTCTTTGTTAGCAGCTATTCCAGAATTTATATAGCCCTGCTCCAAGTAAAACATGACAAATGAAGAATTCACAAAGAAAAAAACAAAGGGAAACA
The DNA here is from genome assembly GCA_030267885.1 of Mesembryanthemum crystallinum. Classification (NCBI taxonomy): domain Eukaryota; kingdom Viridiplantae; phylum Streptophyta; class Magnoliopsida; order Caryophyllales; family Aizoaceae; genus Mesembryanthemum; species Mesembryanthemum crystallinum. The sequence continues at coordinate 20,549 of BSSO01001294.1, forward strand.
ATGACGACAAAGAAAAAGAAAGGAAACTAGAATAATTCAGCAGTTCTACTCACGCTTTGGTCAAGAAATGAGTATACATCCCTCGTCAGGGAAGCACGGGAAGATTCATTATCAGTGGGATTTGCACTGACTCCACAATCCGTAAGAGGCAAGATACGGGTCATATCTTTGTTCCAAAGGCTTAAAATCTTGTTCCTGCATTGCATCAAGCCGGAAATCCAATAGAAACAAAGAATTAAAGAACCAGGCAAGCAAAATAATAATCCAGCAACACTAGCAGAAGTGTTCCCTCAGGAACTCAAGAGAGTGAGAGATGCAATTTCATCAGAATAATACTCAGAATTTAGATATGGATATAGGGATACTTTGATGAAGTGATGACTGACAACAGTACTTTATTTAAAATGAATTCCCAATAAACCTTGTTCTATATATGATACGTATCATGTCTGTTTCAAATAAATAAAGTGGCTTTGCCATATTGAGAAGTATTCATGAATGTAAAACACAATCAAATAATGTGGCTACTTGTCTACGAATAAAAGTTCAGAAAGTTAATCATACATCATCTAACAAAACTCATTATCTAGCATGACATTTGAGAGAACATCATTTGGATTTTAATAGCAATTTGAATATACACTTATTACTGTACAGTAAGCAGCTATACAGTGATCCAGGTTATACACAACTAACCTGCATTCCAAGTATTCGTGTTGTCCACCTTTGCGTTTCAAGACCTCCTTAAACTTAAACTTCTCCAAAGGACCAACTGCATGTGCTCTTAAACCAACTGATACAGCTGCAACTCCTCCGGCCTCAAGATCAGGATCTGCATTTGAAGGGGAATACAACTTCTCTTTCAACCGAGTACCCTGGTCTCTATCCACAGCACGATGCTCATGCACAAGCGCCTCCCAAGCAATGTCGCCCTCGTAAGCCATGTCTCCATCCTTGCGCTTCTTAGCTTTGCGGATAGCACGTTCATTCACAACTGGATTGCAATATTTGTTGCTGGCCTCAGGAAAACATCCTGCCACTTCTTGACAAGCACCATTATCATCTGGTGTGACAGAGGGCGATGACATTCCATTGGCACCTTCATTAATATTAGTTGCCATGGAAGCATCATCTCCCTTATTTTGATCAGCATATGTTGGATTAACTCTGGAAGCATCAATACCGTGCCGAATGCAATCGTCTCCAGATATGACGATAGACTCCTGTTTGTCCGATTTCCTGAGCTCTTCTTTGAATTCTGGCACAGATGTAGAACAAGGAACATAGTTCACCTCATCGCTTGCTTGTAAGGAAACCAAATGCCTAGCTCCATTCTGGAGTTCCGCAATTTGAGAACCAGAGGTACACTGGCGGATAACCTCCATATCAGGAGATTCAGAAGTATCCTTGTTGAAAAGCTTATGTGACGAGTCCATCAAATGCTCCTCATTGATTACTTCAGTCAACCCACAGACTTCACTACTTCTGAATTCTCGCTGATCCACACAAACTTCGCCACTCCTGAGTTCTTGTATCTTGTCAGAACATCCAACCAAATTACAACTAGATTCCTGAATTAACGAAACTCCAAAAGCTGTAGCCAAAGTGTTACCACATCCAGCATCACCATGTCTCATACTTTCCTCTGTAATCATACTACTAATACTCATAGGATCTCTCACGGGTACACTACTGGACCCATCACCAGTTGGATTATCCAAATCCTGATCCCCCCCTAACTTGCTCTGGTGAGCCCTACTAATTTGACTGCTACCAGACAAATAAATTTCTGATTTCTGACTCTTACTATGCAAACTTGAATCTGGAAGAGAAATCCTCTCACATGCTTGAAGATCTAAGGACACATCATCTGAGCTTGGACGACCATCATTTCCCAAGACTTGCACCCCCCTTTTTGATTTTGGAGAGGAAGAAGCTCGCAATCTTTTCTGCAAACCAGATGTGGACTTCTGTTTCTTCCTTAAAAACGAAGATAGAGAATCCATCAAACCTGCATCTGCCTGGCCTGCTTTTCCCTCTACCTGATCTCCCGAACCGCTGGTATCTGGGAACACACCCTCATCTGTCTTTATAGATGCCCTAAGATTGTTAGCCGAAGCAGACTTCAACCTCGTACCCATCTTCTTGCATTTCTTCATGGGACTCGATACACCCTCCTGCCTCTCCATCTTAAATTGAGATGAATTGCCATCTGCTATCCCAACGTCATTGTTAAGAATAACTCCAGGGCTCTTTAAAGCTGATGCCATTAGGTTCCTGCCAGGCTTCTTTTTTGATTTTGGACTGACATTTAGATCAAAAGTCCCATAACCAACTTCATCCTCATCTTCTTGGATCAACGTAGTCAAAAATCCCTCATCCTTATGTGGCTCATTAAGACATCCATCCAATGGTTCAGCTGATTCCTTCTCCACTAGACTCCCAGATCCACTGTCTTTCTTGGGACCCTTCAACTTCTTCCTAAAGCTTGCTAATGTATCTTCCATTCCACCCATATCCTCATCCAGAAACACATCTTTTTCCACCTTAATCTCTACCTTCTTAGCCTTCTCACCACTAGTCTCCAACTTAACTTTTTTAGGGTTCCTCTTGCCTTTCAACTTGAACATAGACCCAATTGGCTCATCATCATCCGAACCCAGATTAATCTGAACCAGTTTAGACCTCCTTTTGAGGGCACCCTTTTTGTCTTCGCCATCCATGTCTCCAGCCACAACCCTCCTTTTTTCTAACCCTAACCCAACACCTAGATCAAAAAAAACATGCAGCCCTTAAATTCTCCTATTCAAACTAGGGCATTCCTTATCTCTATAATCCAAAGATTCACTGTCATAATCAAGCACAAAACTTTATTCCCTCAACAAATTCAACACCAACCAATCATGAAAGCACAACCCTTTTTTTTATAAAGCCAGACCCAGAATTCCAATAGCAAAACCCAAATCTCCAATGCTAGAGACAAGTACCCTAATGCTTCTAAAACCCTTTTTCTCCTGAACAATGCCAATGCAAACAACAAAATGACAAATTCATAAGCTAGGGTTTTTGAGTTTGTAAATGAAAAGCAAGAGATATATATTGAGGGGGAGAGAGAAAAAGAGCAAAAACAAACAAATGGGTAAAAACCAAAAAAAGAGTAAGGAGGATCAGAAGAAACCTGAGAGCTGAAAAACCTGGTTGCCCAATTGAAATCCTCGAACAACAAACGCTCCCTTATGGCCTGAAGCTTGAGATTGTGAGGGGATTAATACCCAGTGCCTTTGCAAAGACAAAATCAGCAATGAAAATATTACCTAAAATGAAGGGGAAAAAATTAATACCCAAAAGAAATTTGGGGAGAATATAACGCATGTGTATGTGTTTGTGTGTGTTCACCACTGGGACCTGGGACTGGGAGGGAAAAAACGAGGCTTTTGTGTTTTGGGCAGAGGAGAGAGAGAGAGAGAGAGAGAGAGAGAGAAGGATGGGAGGAGAGAGAAAGTAAGTCAGCGGGAGAGAAATGGGAAGGGAGGGAGGTGTGATGTGGGTGTAGTGAGTGAGGAAGGACAATGACCCTTGTTAACGACTTTGAACCTTTTGTACCAAGGCTTTGGCATAAGAACCTTTTTTGGTGGGTTGTAGCCTATAAGTTTGTTCATCACTATTTAAGTTAGTTTTGGTGCTTGGATACTAGAGCCAAATTTGGGGATGATGGATATGGATGGAGTTCATTTATAGGGTGAGATGTATTTATGTATGTTGTAAGTAGTTAAGAGTGGAATGGCGGCGGGAAAAAAAGGTTATACGGGAATAATAATGGCACGAATATTAGAAGTCACCTGAAAAGTGAATATAATCTTTGTATGTAGTTATGGTTTGTTGGTTATATTAATGATATACTCCATCCGTCCCTCACTTACCTTAACAAACCATGCAAAATCAAGTCCCCTACTTACCTTAACAAACCAATATTTTTCTCATATCTTTCCTTATTCACCCTTCCACTATC
>BSSO01001295.1:0-24555 GCA_030267885.1 Mesembryanthemum crystallinum
AAGAAGAGAGAAAAAAAAAAAGAAAAACACTAGGTTTGTAGTGTCCAATCCTAGGTGGACACCACTTTGGGAATTAGTTTTATTTTCAACCCAAAATGTGAATTATTTTATTTTTCAACACTAGTTTAGGAAAAGATTCATACTCTTTTCTTTAAACTTAGCATTATTTCCCCTGTTTTTTTAATGGGCGAATAAATTCCCCAACACCAATGGCCTGTTTGCTTTCGGTTTATTCTTCGATCTCCAAAGAAAGAAAAGTATCTTCCTTTATCAATTAGTTTTAAGTACATGCAGCGCACTCAAATTAAAATTGTGGGAAACCAATGTAATTTGAGGTCCCTTTCTTTTTCCCAAAGTAAAAAAAAAGATAATTTTAGAGAGATCTCTTCAGGTAATAAATAATATTCCACTACTTTTGCATTGGCTTTTCAAGTTTATGAGTTGTTAGCTTGTTACACATCAAGCTTTAGAAAAAGCTCTTAGATCCACATGTACATACACACTTAGGTCTTGTTTGACAATCAATTTAGTGGCTGATAGCTAATAGTTGATATGATCACTTGGTTGTTGTTAGCTAGTTGTGCTAACTGGTTTCACTAACTTCGTTCTTACAATAAATGTTTGGTAAAGTCAGCTTATTATTAGTAGCTGATTACTTGTCAAATTACCAATAAGGATATAGAGAAGTTTTAGAAGTGTTAATAATAATAATAATGATAATAATAATAATTATAATAATAATAATTTTGTTGGGCAAACTTTTCAATCTACACAATAATCCAACAAACTGACCCAAAAAGTTACCCCTCTTAACTTTTTGTAAATCAGCTTGTGTCTAAAAAGCCAATGAACAATCAGCTGGTTACCAAACATTATATTTTGGGATGCTGGCTTGCCAAGCTGAAAAGCCATCTACTCCTATCAAACAACTGCCATAATGTTCAAAATTCTCGTGGAGACACGCTTAAGCAGTTACTCCTACATTTTTATACTAAATGCAAAATGATGATAGCACAACCATTTTAAAGATAATATAATATCACACCCATATCATATGAAGTTCTCCATGCATGTTGTTCCTTTGCTCCTTTACATCGCTATAGACTCCAAACTCGTCCATTGCCGATCCCAACATCGTACCATCGGACCCTCTTGACAATGCTTAATTGGCACTTGGGTCCAACAAAATTATATCAAATTTTTTATGTTATTTTTTATGTACTACTACCACTTTTGGGGATGAATCTCATTTTACAATTGAAAACCTCTATGGTTATTTGCAATAGAAAACATATTGGCTAAGTTCAAATCATGGATTTTTTAGATTTTACAATTGTTTAAATTTTATGATGACCGAATTTGGTAATATTAATCTACTCTCTCAGTTCCAATAAAATCTTTTTGCTTTGACTTTGTATAGTCAAAGTTTTTAAACTTTGATCATTGATTTGTTTAAAAGTATAATGATTTATAAAGTAAAAATAATATTTTTGAATTCATCTTAAAAAATATTTTCAAAATATCAAATTTTTATAATTTTTTGAGTTTATATAAATACAATTATTAATGGTCAAAGTGTCGTCTCGAATACCATGCAAAATCTCAACGTAAAGATTTTTAAAGAACGGATGGAGTATAATTGATGTGTTGTATCTTAATACAATATTATGGTACTACGACATACAACTAATATTTTACAATGCTACTATAGAGATACTACAGCTGATAATCAGTTTACAAAACTTATCTGAATTGGATTGAAACTTTTACGAATGACTTGAAAAGAACACGCCCACATCGATTTACTGGCACAAAGTGGAGCAGAAAATTGACAACAGAGTCGGCTACCAAATGGAAACACGAATCTTTTCGTGGAAAACTCGTTGTCCACGGGTGGCCCCCTGTGTTTTTGCCTATATAACACCTTCCACAGCTTCATTTCCTCTCAGGATATCTCACATCATTTGGAAAACACACAACAAACAACAAACAACAAACAACACTTGTTATTAAAAGACCTTTCTCTGTTTTGTTTTTAACTCTGTTTTTACGTACAATTGAAATTTCCAACAACAACAACAACAAGATGAGCAAGACTGAGACTCAACAACAACAGCAACAAAACATGGACAACGTTCCTCCTCCTGGTATTTTAACACACACTCTCTCTCTCTTGATTAGGAGTAAGATTATTACTATAGAGTTTTAAGTGATTGGGGTTTTAATTTGTTGATTTTTTGATGATTGATTATGAACAGGGTACCCAACTCTGAATTCTCCTGAGGTGGGGATGAAGAAGAAGAAGAAGAAGAGATTCTTCCGCATCAAGAACAAGGGCGACAAGGGTTTCATCGAAGGATGGTATGTCATCCCACTACCTTAATTCTAATTTGTTTTATCGTCTACGACTACGAATAATCATGTTCGAGATGCAATTTAGTTTTAACTTGTTTGTGCTTTAACTGTGTTTTTACTATGTTGTTGTGCTTAATCAGAGTTTTTTATCCCGGGTTTTTGTTTTAACATTTTAACTCTGCATTCAAAGTGAACACACCCTAGTTTAAAGCATTCGAAACAAATCAATAAGCTTGTTTTGATAAGGTAGTCTTCTTTTCAGTTAAAATTGAGTTTCTACCAAACATTTCCATATCACAATCACCCTAAATTTCCTTCCAGATAAAACTTAAAAGATACCCTCCTCCAATGTCTGTTTTAGTAGTTTGAGTTTACTACTTACTAGCCGTTGGAACTTAGCTGTTATATGGTGGCAAATAACCCTTCAAAATTGAAGTATTGGTCACATATTGTTCAAAAAAAAAAAAAAAGGCGTTAATAATATATGCTCAGCTATGTCCGCAAGATTAAGTAGAGCGTACACAAAAATAAGAGGAAGTTGAAGGTAGAATTAGATCAGATGCAGAGTCATATTACTTAGTTACTATTATACTCTAATAAAAACGCAGTCTTGTAATAATTTTGTCTATACGATAGAACAAGTAGGAGTCTAAAAGTTACCCTAGCGGGAGTTAATCCTTCCTTTGAAAGAAGTCGATGAAATACTTATAAAAAAAGTGAATATTACCTTGTTTTGGGAAATACTTATATATACTATATCGATCTATTGAGTGAATCAATCGTAATGTTTGTTTCTTTGTTTCTTTGTTGCTATCTCGTGACCGGTTGCAGCCTGGCCGGTTTATGTTGCTGCTGGATCTGTGAGGAGTGCTGCTGCTAGCAAGGCTTCAGTCATGGGGCTTATTCATGTCAAATATCATGCTCAATTTATGTTTTTATGGAGTTTGAAATTCATTCTTGTAAAATGAACACAACACATTGTATCATGCTATGTGTGAATTGTGACATATGTTGATGATAATAAATTCTTGTGATCTAATATTTGTTCATTTTGTTATGGTTCGTGTGCAGCCTCGCGGCCTTATGCTGCTGTTGGCTATGTGAAGAGTGCTGCTAAGTTCGAGTTTCTTCACCATCATTATCGAATTTAAAAGAGCCCATCTTACTTATCACCTTGTAATTGCACTCATATGTTTGAGTGTCAGCTTATATATTTAGTGTGATTCTAGTTTTCCTTTGTAATAGTTTAGCTTGTCAAAGTGCCCCTTTTTAACTTCTTGTTTGATTTCAGTGAAAAAATTGATAGTTATCTAAACATATTTTATAAATATGTTGTCTTTCTCTGCACAAATTGAATCACTAGCATAGTGAAAAAAACAAGCAATAGTATCCAAGTTCTCCACTGAATCTGAATATAAGGCTAGCACTATAGCATATACTGTTGTGAACATTATTATATGGATTTGCCAGCTCCTAGGGTTTGTTCTTTACAGTTGGATTTTGGAGTGTTGGAGCTGGAGTTTGCTGGAAGTTGCTGGAGATTGTTGCAGTTTGTTGGAATTTTTTGTTGGGGGTTGGAGTTTGTTGGAAGTTGATGGGGTTTGATGGAAAATGTTGGGATTTGGTGGGATTATTATTTTTTGTGACTCTAAAGTGATGGAACTTTTTTATTGTTTGTTGGAGTTTGTTGGGAGTTGATGGAGGTTGTTGGAGATTGCTGGAGATGTTTGTTGATTATTGGAGTTTGCTATAAGTTGCTAAAGTTTGTTGGAGAATGTTGGATTCCATCAAAAATAAGACGAAAAGAATAGACCCTTAGCTGAATTGGACATTGTGAATTGTCAACCTATTTGTTTGTAATGTGAAAATCTTACTATTACATTTCTTGTAGTGTATGATTTCCATGTGAAGATTGAACTCCGCTCGAATCCTTAGAATGGTTTGAATTTGACATGGTTGATATTTTGATAAAGATTGGACAAAAGTAGTCAAATTTGAAAAATCTATTGAATTTTAAAGTGAATACAACACAAAATTATAGAAAGAAGTGTCGTTAAGTCCTTGTTCCTGCAATGGACATTAAAGATGACTTCAATGATCAATGCAAAAGATTGAGTTTGGCAATGTGCGGTTACGAGTTGGGAATACGTTAGGCACCCTACCACGCCATTGGTAGTTCATTGATTGATTTATCATATTGGTAGTTCTCTCCATTTATTGAAGTTTACAATGAAATTATCAAAGGTGACTCTTTCGTAATATAATAATGTACAAGAATAAACTACAATAAAAAAAATAAAATATATATAAGAGATTTAATGTTAAAACTCAAAAATTGGGCCAAAAACACAGGATTAATCACACAATCCAAAACAAATCCATTAATAAAGTTAATAACATTACAAGGTTACAAACTTTACAAACTTTACCTACAATATTCACCTCATCAATTACTATGTTTTTTCTCAATACGAGTTAACTTAGTACTAAAACATCTTGTGTTAGGTTATCTCACTTTCCTGGACAGATACATATGTCCACATCTGCAACTCTGTCCGAGGGTTATCAATTAGAGATGTTCTATAAAGAAGATCAATACAATACTAAATGGACTAAGAAAAATGCCGTGGCACATGCCCTTTTGAGTAAGCAAACATGCGTAACAAGATAGAGCCATGTTTAATTTTTAAATCCTTAATTAAGTAAACTTGTTAAAGATCTCCATACCACATCATCATACTCAGTAACTACTCACACACACGTGAATGGATAACAAAATGGATAACAAGGTAGGGTTCCTTAATTTCAAACACGGGTAAACATAAACTTGGGATTTGGGATTAATAATAATAACAACACCTCAAAGCAAATTTTAATTCAACTTTGACCAACACAAAAAGAAGAAAAAAGAGGAACCATCAACCAAGGTAAGGTAAGACGCGTTTGTTTGTAACCGTGCTAAGTAACGCCAAAAAACAAAAACTTCCAACAACAACTACACAAAATGAAAATGAGTCGGCTACCAAATAAATGGAAAACCAAACAGACCCTTTCGTGGAAAAACACCGCTGTGGTCCCCACTTAAATCTTTTTTTTTTTGCCTATATAAACACCTTGGACAGCTTCGTTTCAAGATATCTCGCTTCATTTGTGAAACACACAACACAACACAACAACAACAACCAAACAACACTCTGTTTTAAAACCCCTGTTTTTTTTTTTCTTTTTACAATCAAGAAGAATAAGAAGAAGAAGATGAGCAAGTCTGAGACTCAACAACATCAGCAACAAAACATGGACAACGTTCCTCCTCCTGGTAACTTTCTCTTTCTCTCTCTATAAAAAATCTCTCTTTTTTTATTAAAGGGTGAGATTATTATTATTATGGGTTTTTAATTAATTGAGGTTTTAATTGATGATTTTTTTGATGAATGATGATGATGAACAGGGTACCCAACTTTGAATTCTCCTGAGGTGGGGATGAAGAAGAAGAAGAGATTCTTCCGTGTTAAGAAGAGGGGTGAAAAGGGTTTCATTGAAGGATGGTAAGTCATCTTAATCAAATCCTCGATTTTATTTTATTGCTCTGTTTTTGTGCTCAATCAATCAATCAATCAATTATTTATGCCTTACTTTTTAATTACAGTATCAGAATTTTACACAAATACGAAAGCTTGGTTTGATAAGGGAAAAATTAAATTTAAAAAAAAAAAACCAAAACTTTAGTTTCTACCAAAAAAAAAAAAAACATCAATATGATAATTTGATAATCGAGGCCGGATTTTCTGTTGTTCCTGTTTTTATGTTGTTCCCCTCTATTGAGAATTTTGGGATTCAGCAATTGGGAGGAGAGAAAAATAGAACAACACAGCATCATGAACAATAGATGATAATAACCCTAAATTTTCTCCTTAAAAATCAGTAAGAAGGATAATTACCCTTCAGACCAAACACAAACTTTACCTACATCGTTGGAAATGAGTTGTCATATGGTGGCACACAACCCCTCAAAAGTTAAGTATTTATCCCATTACATAACAAAAGAGAAAAAACCGTTGTACCCTTTTACGAATATCTGCAAGAACACAACTTTTAAAAGGATTTTTGAATCCGCACACTTCTTTTAAATGATCATATTAGGTACTATAATATTCAAACTTCATTACTATTATAAAAAAAAAAAAAAAAAGAGTGACTAATGACTAATATAGGGAGTATTGAACATGATAATAGTGGTTATTATTCCGAAAACGGTTTTTTAGGGGAATTAAGGATTATAGTTTGGTTTACTCTTCTTTTTTTTTTTCTTTTTTTTTTTTGGGAAACTATAAATATATATACTTCATATACTTGTACTTATTGAGTGAATGAATCATACTAATATATGGTTGGTTGGTTGTTTGTTGTGCAGCCTGGCCGCTCTATGCTGCTGCTTCATCTGTGAGGAGTGCTGCTGCTAGACATCCATCATGGGGCTTCATCATGTCAAATATCAGCTCTTTTTATTTTTATGGAGTTTTCAATTCATTCTTGTAATATGAACACCATATATTATACTATTATGTGGTCGTATGTGTGATAGTATATGTTAATAATAAGATTCTTGTGATCCATTTTTATTCATGATGTGATTGTGGTGTGTGCAGCCTCTGCAGCATTATGCTGCTGTTGGCTATGTGAAGTATGCTGCTAAGTTTTTCTTCACCATCACCTTAGCTTGTAATTGCACTCAATTTTACAAATATATGTAGTGTGATTTTAGTTTTCTTTTGTAATAATCATTTAGTTCGTCAAGGTTCCCCTTTGTCACTTCTCGTTTGATGTCAATGAAAAAATCGATACTTTTATAAACATGTTTCTCTTTTACATAGAACTTACTTCATCAATATATATCTCAAATAACACGGATGATGTGGGCTTATTAGATTTTCGGAAAAAAGAAAAAGAATAAAGTGCAATACAAGGATAAGAAATTTTATAGATAAATTCAGTTCCGTTCATACAACTTTTCTAAACTGAACGAGAGCAAGAAGATATTTATATCAGAAACAATAAAGCAAGAAGATATTTATCTGAAAAAAGAGGGCAAGAAGATAAGAGGATGATGGGATGCTAAATGCTAAATGGTAATGGAAGAATCCAGAGTAAGTGGTAAACGTCCTGATGAGTGGGCAAGAAAACAACCGTTCATTCAACGATGTGGACCTAAAGATGAGTCAATTTTCAACAACTATTAAAAAAAAGAAACACTCATCTAGTGTGTATATATATATCACGAGTAATAATTGAGCATTATAAAAATAGTGGAGTAACACATTATTCATTTCTCATTAGATTATGTGGGTGTGGCTCTACTAGCCAACTGGCATTACTCCTTTGGACAACATAGTGAGCCCACATTGAATTTTATATGAGCTCATAAGATATGGTAAAGTGATTCCCATAGCCATATCAATATCAAGGTTGCCTTTGCAATGAAAGGGTTAAAATAATATCTTAGAGATTTGGATGTTGGTAAGAAAGAACTTTACCATCGAATTTATGACTTCGGGTAACCCAATAAATATGTACAGGAGCTTCTCATGCCAAAAAGATTGAACGCTTGACGTGGTGTATTAGTAATAGCTTGTTTACTAATGGACTAAAAACATCTTAGATAGTATCTTAGAGAATTGATTGCACACATGACACACACATTAAGACCATCCTCTTCCCAACTTCTTCTTGCATATTCTATATTAATTCCTTTCAATTCAATATATTTCAATTTCATTTTGATAATTTCAATAATACTGCTTTTAAAATTAACTTTCTTATTGTAGATATAGTACGATTCAATTCATTAAACATACATATTAAAACCATCATCTCCCCAAAGAAGCATCTTGATGAAAAATAAAAATAATACACGACTTGAAAAGAAACCCATAAAATTAAGGGAATAATTTGATAAGTGATTGAGATAGATTCATTTTGGTTGAAAACCACACAAGATAATGACAATATCAAAAATGGTTAAGATAATATTTCAATTTATGCATGAAGAGACGTACCTTTTGAAGTCAGAATTGCGTGTCATTGATATAATACCTAACATAACATGTGGTCTTTAAAAGGTCATAAGATAACTTGCAATTTTAAGTTAGTTTCTGTAACTTTTCAGATCATAAAACTTTCTGTCAAAATAGATTCATTTAAGAAGCCTGATTTTCTAAGCAATTATAATTCAAATAAGCACTTTAATATCATCCAAATAAGTATCTAAAAGTCCGTCTTCTAAGCAAATTATTTACGGTACTTCTCTTATCAGGCCGTCTTTATATCAAGCGAGTATTGGGCAAACAAAATACTAATTTTGTCGTCAGTATCAATATTTGGATTTACCAATACAATTTTATAGAATATCAATACATTCCGCCTGATATAATATTTTGCGAATTATTTATGTAAACTTTAATTGATATTATTATATATTTTTCAATAATTTCCAGCAAACATAAAAGTATTTCAACAAACTTAGAGCAACTTTTATCAAACTCGAGCAACTTCCAGCCAACTCTAAAAACTACTATTTTCTTGGGAGGAAATAGCTTTTAGTGGGTTAACAAAAGTGACATCAAATTAGTCTGCTACACAAGACACAACCCTCTCTCTACCTCACCCCGAGCCCTGTTCGTCGAGCTGCTGCACCTCTTTTTAGAGAGAGAAATGGAAAGTGGAGAAGGGAAAGGAAGTGAAGATGAAAAGAAAAGAGCAACTCATAGTAGAAACGGCCATCTTAATTTGAAAACCGCTTCAAGTGACCAAGACCTAAGCGACATTCTTCTCCAAATCCGGGCCTCTAAAACCCCTGTATGTCCAATTTACTTGTCTTTCAATTTTAGCTGAATTGATGAATTGGGTGTATCTCAATTGACTATCTTTTGGATTCTTTTGATTGGATTTGTTAATTGAGCTTAAATTGACCAACTGGGTACTATGTGTTTGTTGCAGGCTGTCATTAATTATGGTGCTTCTTGGTAAGCTTTCTTAATCATCGTCACCAATTTGTCTTGATGTCTCAAATTTGGTTCTTTATTCTGGAAATTTTGGGTGTAATTATTGATTTGAAGCTTTCATTTTCATGGTGATTTGTCTATATGATCAACCCCACATTGTGGATTTGTTAATGGGTTCTGGTGAGGGTTTGGTTTCTTGATTGTTGTCATTGTTGATTTGAATAAGTTTCTTTCTTTCTAGTACTTTCTTTTGTGGGGCTATGGGGGATAGTAGATAGTTGAACAATTGAGCTATGACTTATTATGAGCTGAGCATTGTTAAAGATGCCATGAACAATAAACCAAACCACCAAACCAATGCCTCTTGCTTCATATGCGAGGTGAAATGGATGAACCATGAAGCCTCACTCCTTCAAGCGGAGAGGCCGTTACATGTAGGCTGGTGAAGCAAGTGATGCGATGACAAATGTGGGAAATTGTTCTTATAGTCAGAAAAGGGAAATTCTTCTTTGGGTACTGATTTGATTCATCACAGCTTCCATGTATATTAGGTAGTATGCATATGAAAATGAGAGAAAAGATAGGAATTTTTGAGAGAAATTTGGGCTAACTATTAGCAGAAAAGTTCCGGGGCTAGTGGGTTTTGGTAAAGGGGTTTGGTTTCTAATTTGTTGTCATTGTTGATTTTAACATCTTTCTTTTTCTTTTGCGGGTTTTTGGGATTAGTAGATAGCTGAACAATTGAGTTATGACTTGTGACTTTGAGCAATATTAAAGATGGCCATGAACAATAAACCAAACCACTAAACCAATGATGCAATGGCACATGTGGAAGTTGATCTTGTTGTAATCAGATAGAAGAGATCCTTTTCTGGGATGTTTTGTTTGTGTGCACTGATTGACTCATCACAACTTCTATATTAGGTAATTTGCAAATTGAACTGAGAGAGAAAGGAAAACTTTCGTGGCTGGATTTTGGGCTAACTATTTGCACAGAGGTTTTTTCGGGTTTTTGCTGCACAACTTGATGTGCTTAACCTGACACTCAAGTAGTGAACAAATGCCTTTGGATGGTGTATCAAGCAATAAGGAGTAAGTACAGAGGAAAAAGGAAAGAAAGTGAAAAGACTTCTTAGAGAACATTTCTAGATTGAGAAGCATCGTATCTGACATTCAAATTTCTGAATGAAGGAGACAAATGCTTTACTGTATATGTTGCTAGATTGTTGGCATAGGAATAGAGACAGCATTAGATCCTAAGCAGACCACTGGTTCTGACTTCTGAGTTATGATTCTGCTTTTCTGGATCCTTAACCTATGTGACTCTGTCCGAGTTCTTATCATTGTTGTGGGTAATGCCTGTTTGATGTTCAGAGTCGTACGGTCAGAATTCTACGTATTGTGCTTGTAGTTCCATTCTTTGTAGTAGAATGAAATTTCCAGAAACTAATTCGTCATCAGAAAAACTTACTGTAGATCTTTTCAGTGCAATTAAAAGCATTGGCTGGTACACTACACTAAGGCCCTGTTTCGTCGTTCTCATACTTGATTAAGTTCACTACAATTCAGGTCTGCAACTTACTTTTTCTCTCACATATAAGAGCCTAAATAAGTGTGAGTGTGTGATGAATCAACTACAGGTGTCGAGTGTGCAACCAGATACTTCCCGCGTTTCGCAAGTTGAGTAATGAATTTCCAAAACTTTCCTTTGTCTATGCTGATATAGATGAGTGCCCTGAGACCACCCAACAAATCCGGTACACGCCCACATTCCAGTTCTACCGCGATGGTGAAAGGGTTGACGAGATGTTTGGAGCTGGAGAAGAGAGGCTTCATGACCGCCTCTGGTTGCATTCCTGAGATTAATATAAACTCTGACGACAGTGGATCTAGTGGCCATTGTACTTCCCCATTTGTAGTTCAAACTCCGATTGCTAGGTAAATTGAGAAGGCTGTGAATCTGAACTATATTTAGAATCAGATGTGGGGATTGTCGATTCTGTATCCAACGTAATGTATAGCTCTTCCTTTTACATCACAGATGCAGCCTCATGTGGCACAAATGAGGAACAGAGGATGCCATGGATTGGGGGATGGCCAGTGCCGATCTGGGGGGATAATGTATTATCATCACAATTTAATGTATATCTGGTTATTTTCATCTTCACCATACAGTTGTTATCAGCTCAATTCAATTTTGTAAATGTAGTTTATTTCTTCAACTAAATATCCATCATATATTTATTCATTCAGTCCAGTTGCAAAGCCTTGATCAACTTACTATCCTTAACCATACACAAGCTTTCTACTCTAATTATGCTCTCTTTAAAGTTAGTGTGTTTTTAACAGTAGCAACTAAATCTTTCTATAAAAAGGAAAATTTTGAATACCGAGCTATCCTCGTTGTGGTTTACTGCATTTTTTTTTTATTCTTTGTTGTTGGCAAGGTGGAACTTACTTATCTCTCCTAACGCACGATCTCATGTATTTTTACAATTAAATTCGCGTAGGTAATTCCCATGCTTGAACCCCTGACCTGGTATACAGAATGTACTGTATCTTATTTAACTGTGGATTAAAAACCTATTGGGTGAGGTTTAGTATATTTTCAAGTTCCTTACAACTGATGTCTTTTTCCTAGCAATGAAAGATGATTTGGTGCATACTTTCTTCAAAATTTGATACTTTGCTTATGTGAATGTTATGAAGGCAAATAATTAAGATCATTCAGAAAAGCAAGTGCAATTCCATCTTTTGGTATCAAAGTAATTGACCAACTGACTTGCATACTTCTTCCCAACTACGCTAACTTCAAGGAAAATTGAGAATACCTCAATGAAAATGTATCAACCTTTAGGTATTTCAGTTAAAATTTTCATTAAAACAAATTAAGCTCTCCTCTCTGGGAGGCTTTATTATTCTATAATGAGCTGTTACAGACTTACAGTGGCATCCAAAATTCCATTTGTTGCACCTCTCAAATTGAAGTAAATCAAAAACCCTCATCCACCGCAATATGACTCAAGAAAGATAGTAAAAATTATACAAAAATGGCAAATAAATAATATGAGATAATTCACATATGGGTAAAAGAAACAAAGGACTGTGCTACCCAACTACTGAGAATCTGAGATGTTCATTCACACAGCTTCTGATAATGGGAATAGCTTCTCAAGCATGCTATTAGATAGGATCCTGTTTGGGTCCAACTCTCTCCGTGCTTTGTTGTATGCATCCACTGGAAAACGCTTCTTTAACCTAGCTTGCAGCTCCGCAAGCTCATCCTTGTCCTTTGGAACCTGAGAACCAAATAAGCATGCGTAAGTAAACTGTGAACGTTGGTTACATATAGTAGGTGAAGAATCAACAAAGAAAGCAATTCAAAAAAAAATTCAGAGTAGAGCTCGACAACAAGTTCCTAATATCCTAAACTCAGTTTTCACACAAATTGAATACAGCAATTTTCAAGTTAGGACCTCAAAAGTATCAATTCATCGCCATTATTTTTAAAGATGTTGCAAATGTATTGAGTAACTACTGGCTACTGAGAACCCGAGAACAAGAAAACAGTAAATTAGCTAGGGTAAAACATGCATCATATACCTCAATCTTGGCCCAATGCTCATAAGCAGAAAATCGATCCCACAAGCGAGTTTGTGTCAAGAATCTGTAGTGAAAGAACTCCTCGGTTATCTGCTTTCTCTCGCGAGGATCCGAAGTTGGAAGATACATAATAATACCAACCTGAAAAAACAGATAAGAGAATGAGTTTCTACATAATAAATATGAACATGTGTATCATCTTCATGCTGCTGTATACAGTGAAATATATCCACAAGATTTAGACACCTTGACCCATTCTCGTATACATTGGTTGTACTGCAAGCAAAATCTTCACTTTCAGGATTGAGGTCATGTTCTAACTCCAAAGATATCCCAACCAGTAAGGCTGACTTGGAAAATGTAACTCCTGCCTTAAGGTTCAGATTAAAATTGTCCATTATATACTTCAATTCTGACCCTAAATGTCCACTGGAATCTTTTTAATAGCTTATGAAGTGCAAAAGGAGGGATGGACTTCATAGCATCCATAGAAAGAACATTAGCTTGGAGTAGGTAGCGCAGTGGCGCACCTCCCACTCGTTCCCAGGAAAGACTTGAGTTCAAGTCTCACTTTCCTCCAAAAGAGGGGCTTCCTTGCTATTCCATAATAATATTAAAATCCAGGGAAAAAACAATATTTTTACCAAAGTGCAACTAATAACTAGCATTTCACATACAAAACCCCATGTCAACAAATTCCATTCAAGAGTAAAGAACATGAAACCAAAAAGATTACCCATGAGAATATATCATCCTCTGCTGAGCTTGATGCTGGACTCATAGGACTCGTACTTCGAGAAGTCCACCGCTGCTCTATGGGAGCAGGTGCAGGAATTCTTTCTTGTTCTATCAGCTGCTTCAGATTCTCTATGTACTCAAGGTCTTTCATGTTTGGTTTTTTCAGAGTTCCAGCAGGAAAACAATTCTCTGAGACCCATTGCTGACCTCCACAATCAAAGCCTAATATTTCATCACTCCAGCCCACTCTGTATCCCTCTGACTTGGTCCAGAATTCAGCTTCAGCTTGATTCACTTTGATGACATGATCCACATTAAGAGGATCTAGTGCTAGAAGTTTGTCTCTCAGCTCGGTAAATGAGAGCTCGTTTATGTCTGGTTCATTTTCTGCGGGAGATACCCTGCAACAAGCACAAGAAGCTGTGAGTTAAGCAACAGAAGTTTCTATTGCCAACAGAAATTGATGATGAGACAACCAAGGACCAGTATAGAATTGAGATCGGGGGACATGTAAAATTAAAAATTATATTATATGAAACAGAAAGTACCCAAAGTATACAGATGCCACAAATGCTGGTAACGCAGCACCAGTCAAACACAGCTCACAAGTATTTAAGCAGCAAGGTTTTTCAATGTCAGGGCATTTAGAAGGAAGATATGAATCAACAATTAGTGGATCCTACATGAACAGATTCTTCTTCACTAAACTAGACAAGAGATTCACCCCTTGGCCTCCTTGGATTCATAGAATCTTCTATTTGTTATGCAGGAAGGAACCGAAAGATTCAGAACAAGAGAAGCATGAAAAATAACCAAGAGCCGTGTTCCCTAGTGGTTACTGGCACACTTGACATAGGCATCATAAAAGTACAAACTCTAGTAGCATCACTTCCCTTGTGAAGTGGACTTAGGAGGTGTGCAACGAGTTTTGGGCTCAGGAAAATCTAGGTCTGTTGGGACATGGCCCTTGTCCTCCCTTCTCTAGCCGCAATCAGTCATTCCAAGTTCTAGCCAGCTTTTAATAGTACAAAATTAGAAAATGTACAACAACTTACTTGTACATCTTCAGTGATTCCCTGTACAGATCTCGTACATGCTGAAGCGCTTCATCTGTAGTGTATTTAGGTTTAAAATTCTTTGGACTTCTCCATCTTGATAAAGGATTGCACGTCACAACCACGACAGAGTCTGTGTATGGGATATACAAATACTTTACATGCTTATTTTCAGATAGCAGTTTCCTGCAGAGAGAGATAGTAAGCTCATTAGTTTTGGTAAATATTACGACTCAGAGTTCTCTACAACCATCTTTATCTCTATACTACATCATAGATGCATCATAATTATATTGCACGACGAGATTAGATAGCAGCAGCAGCAGACTCCTCCACCAACAGATAAAGACTTGTAGTAACATGTTACAGGAAGCCAAGAAGGAAACTAAAGACACAAAAGATGACTACATTCGTGCCAAGATCCCAATACCAAATTAAGAGGAAAAAACAAGCTCAAAACAATATATATAACATGTTTTGTAGAAGGGTAGCAGTATTAGAATTCTGTCTTGATTCTTGAGTATACTATGAATGGACTTGATTTGTTCTCACAGTCTAACAGCAAAAAATCAATTCATTTCATCAATAAGCAAGGAAGACAACAAGATTACTTGTGATTTTTCTTTATCTCATTCATGTTAGAGATATAAGTGTGCTCCACAAGCTCCTGCCTATCAACACACTGGAGGGTAACTTCAGCAACTACTCCCAGTCCTCCAAGACCAACACGAGCAAGATTAAATAACTCTGGATCTTTCTCCTTGGAAAGCTCTATAGTTCCCTTGGCAGGAGTGACCAATTTCATAGCAATAACTTGCTCATCAATGGGAGGCAATCTTGCAC
Source organism: Mesembryanthemum crystallinum (assembly GCA_030267885.1). Taxonomy (NCBI): domain Eukaryota; kingdom Viridiplantae; phylum Streptophyta; class Magnoliopsida; order Caryophyllales; family Aizoaceae; genus Mesembryanthemum; species Mesembryanthemum crystallinum. The sequence goes on from BSSO01001295.1 coordinate 15,593, forward strand.
CAGTACCATGTGCACCAACCTAAAAGCATTTGAATGTTAGAGAGGAAGCTGGTGAGGATAAAATGGCTATGCGTGTGCTTATTCTTCTAAGCAACACTGTCATATTAATATATATTCAAGTGGTAGGGAAGAATTAGAACTTTATTTATTTTCCAAAAGTGTTAGAATTAAATATTTCCATGATATTTCTAAAACTTTCTGGTCGCTTTCCTGTCTGAACAGCTGAAGCAAGAATATATGGTAGTTTCTTTTACTGCATTCAAAAGAAATAAAATGGGCATCCACCTAAATCTATGTTTCTAAAGACAATCCTTGTTTGAAAGTAATCACATATCACTATGTTTTTACTAATATTTTCACCAAAGCAATGAATAGAATAGAATGATATGAATTACATAGAGCCATAGACTTATTGAGTTATTTCACAAATAACACAAAAGAAAGGTTTAACTACAATGGCAAGTACCAAATTGGTATGAGAGGATACTAGAAGGCCTAATATCATTGCAAACATATTTGAATAAAGGGAAATTTCAATGAGATATACTAAGGTTTAATGAAAAATACACTACGGTATACTAATGTTTCGAGAAATTTCACCCAAGCAATGACCCGCACCCCTTTCACTTACCTCCTTTTATGACCATAGAGCTAGCGAAACACATAGTGAAACGTATCGACTTTTTAGCAATATTGTTCCTTCCAACCTAACATAGACATTACTTGATCTGGTGAGTGGAATGATGAGTCGTAATCAACTTTCTAAACTAGTATACCTCATTATAATTTGTGAAAAGTGGGTATATCTTAGTGTATATCCCAGTGAAATTTCCCCTTGACTAAAGTACAGAGACACTGGCACTGACAAATAAAATACAGTTAGGTCTCAGTAAAAGTACGCAATCCCAAAAACAAAAATATCTGAGCTACATACACAGCTCTTAAATTTGCTACATTTTAGTTGTATTGAACAAAGACCAAAAAAGATTAAAAATAAATAAAACCAGTTAACAATGGTTAAGTTCTCAGCAACAATACGTAGCAACTTCTGTGATATGACACATGAAACCATACTTTCCCATGGTGTATTACTCAGTGAAACATTTGTTTCCCCGGTAAAACTTGAGGATCTCTGTTCATACACTGAAAGCTATAGAGGTAACTAGCAACTACACTGTAATTAAGAAGAACAACAGTCAGTTGAGGAAAGACAAAGGGTTTCCCATTAAATTTCCTGAGTAACAGTTGTCCTTTTCCATGATAAACCTCCCTGTGCCTTTGATCCCAGAATTAATGTCTGTCTCCTAGATGAACGGAGGCCAAAGAAAAATGAGAAAGAGTTTGAAAGAACAGAGCTATACTCCAAATAAAGTAGACAAAGCTTATCAATGTCACGAAATGGGAAGTCAACCATAAAGCAACCTCAAAGTAGCACATGTACCTCTTTTATCTTCTCAACCAAACAAATGTGGTATCCGACAAAGGAACTACATTTTGTTAGATCAACATATGGGTCAGCATGATATCTCCCTAGTAGCTACTACTACTAATGCCAATTAGCTGGCGATTGAAACTCACTATGCCAGTTAGAAAATAATGCTGCATAATCTTCAATGTTTAGCACCAAACTCGGCATACATTGGCAGAAGAAACATCTAATCAACTCTAACTAATTCAAATTTCTGTCAACAATTGCAAGATCAAATAAACAACACAAAACCATTACCCATTACACAAATTCTCAATTCTTCCTAACATCAGTAATTGGGCACTAATTTGAGATGAATCCCACAAAAACAATCAAATCAAAATACAAAAAGAACCCACAAAATTAAAATTACCTGAACAAAGCCCCCAACCTGCTGCTCCCTAATAGAAGCAAAATTCTGCAAAGTAAGCCCATACTCCTTAATCCCATCAACAACCTGCTGAACTCTAGCACCAGCCTCAACTCTCACAGTCTTCTTCACCTTATCAACCTCCACCACCTTATCCATCAAGGCCAAATTGACCATCCCAGCCCGGGACAGCCCAACCCCATTGGGTGACAACCCGGACCCAACGGGCCGAATCTTGTGGCCTTTCTGATGGGCCTCATCGACGAGCTTCTCAAGGGCTGGGAGGTTCTCGGGCTGGAAGAAATGGCGGGTATGGACCTCATGGGTCCCACTCCAGTTGGTGATAGTGTGGAGATCGTCGGGTAATGGGGCGTATTTGAAGAGTTGGGCTTTCTTGTGTTTGGCGTCGGAAGGGAAGGGGAAGGAGTAGTAGGTGGCGGCGGCGCAGCCTAGGAGGAGGACTGAGTAGCCGATGTATTTGCGGGTTTCGGAAGCTGAGGATGATGTGGGTTCGGAGAGGGAAGAGAATTGACGAGGGTTTAAGGAGGGGTTTTGGGGGATTAGGGATTTGATGGGGTTGTTAGGAACTGGTGGTGGGTGGTGGTGGTGGAAGTGGCGGTTGGTGCGGTGGAGGAGAGAGGAAATGGGTCGCCGGAGATTTGATGCTCGGTACATTTTTTGGTGGGGTTGGATTGGTGGTGGTGAAGGGGTGAGTCTAGTGGTAAAAGTGGTGGTTTGGGGAAGATGAAGATGGATGAAGCATTTTAGTTGGAAGTAGTACTTCTTACTCTAGTGCCTGGACTTTGGTTCATTTCAACTGGATGAGTTGGAAGTAGTAAGCATGGAACAATAAGTGTGCTATTGACTTTGGAGTTCACAAGAATCACAAGAAATTAGTGGATATGTCGTATGAGTCGTGTGGTTATTTTAGTTGAAACGGCTTGAATTGAACCGTATGAGGACTGGATGAATAGTAATATGTGAGAGAAAAAGTAATTGCAGAATTGATCTAAATTAAATTGGATGAAGATTAGGTAAGTTGAAATGATTATCGAGTTTCTATAAATCATTTAGGAATAGCGGAAAAAATTTGAATTTCAACTCTCAATGTTAGGTTTTGACAATACCTCATCCTTCAACCTGAACAAAGTCACTGAAAATAGCTGCTTTCACTCATGATCATTGCATGATGAAAGGAAATCTCCTTTCTTTTACCAAAACCATCCCAAGGACACAAGTTATGGCATCTATTATACTGAAGCGCAATAAATCCAACAGTACAAATCTGAAATAAACTACTCCAAATCAGAAAAGAAACTAAGCTCTTTCTATTAATGAATCCCAAGGTAGTACAAATAGCCAATGACCACCATTGACAAAGCTTTTCGAGTGAAAACATGCAGTGCCAATCTATCTATAGGCTACTGTCATTTCAACACTTACATTTTACAGAAGGAGGCACTATTTAGAGCCTCGCATATGAGTTTACATGGTTTTTGTTACATCACCCAACTTCAGCTTCAGGGAAAGCATCCTATACTTTTGAATTCATGACTCATTTTTACAAACTTGTAGCAATACTGTTTCAAGAACTCAAGACATGCACTCTCTAGTGCTCCACCTGTCTTCATGTCTCCCCAACGAGTAGGGCGTGGAAGGAATCTCAGTCATGTGCAGAGGATCTGGTTCAATTCCATAATCAGTCAGTGGTCTATGCTCAAGTACATCATCATGCTCTTTCACAAACTCAGGGATCTCAATCTCTCCCTTCTTTATATCATCCCAAAGGTATTGCAGGCGGCTGACATACTTGACTTTCCAATATAAGCTGTAAAATGGAAGGGAGGAATTAGTACAGAAATATGAAGTGAAATCTTACAACTACATGCTTTTCCACCCAAGACAACAAGGTCCATTAAAACATGCTGCGAAAACCATATGCACATTTTCTAATGTGGGAATTCGGAGATGATGCAAGAAGCATTGCTTACACAGTACATATTTTCTCTATAGTACATAAGGAATGGGTTTTTAAGTTTCAGAACAATTACAAGTTTCCTAGAAAATGAAGCAAAAGAATCTTTTAATCCCACTTGAGCTTAGCTCTCAGGTGAAGTTCGCTTGAACCATGGAGCCCCCAAGGTGGTAATTAGGATACACATTTTGCAAAAAGAAAAGTATGCCTACAACATTTCAATGGCTGATTTCGGCAAGATCCAGACACTAGACATACAAAAAGCTACAACAAAAAAAATAACAGAAGGAAAAGGCAGTCCAAATTTTGGGGCAGTTGTTGATGTCCTGCCAATATTCTTACGAGATAATAAGTTTTTATTCTAATTTTAAGCCAGCCACTCAACATAAAAGCTGATATATCCAGTTCAGAACTACTCTACAGAAGGCAATTCCAAAACTATGAACCACACAAAATGACAATTTTCAGGAAACACGGGATTGTTATAAAGGCAATGAGAAGTTATGTATACTAGAATCACATTTCTACTAGTTGCTCCCATGCTCAATGATCATCTCACACAATATTTTGACGAAATGCCGGGGTATTTGCACTAAATGGCAATCAAGACATATCCTGTATCAACCTACTCAACAACTGAAACATATAATACACTTCAACGCCTGCAAACTTGTGCAGTAACAATGAGCTCATAAACAATATATTTAAGTCAGTATAGCATGAGAGAGTATACTCATTTCCTTCTTAAGAAGATCCCTCCAAGTGTCATGGAAATTAAACATTTACAGCCACTGAACCTACTTAATAATGGTAGGAAAATATATTACCTAAAAACCTACGAAATAGTGCAGTTTCACTGTGTCACAACTCATATATAAAGCATAATGAACTGATATATCTTGATTATAGTCATACATGAAAGAATACTCACTTCCCGCTCAAGAAGAGCCGTCCAAGTGTAGCAAAGACTATTCTTGACCGAAGCCCTGGGTGGACAAAATAAACGACTTGAAGTCTATCTTTAATATGTGCTGGAAGGTCCTCATAGATCCATCGCAGTATGGTCATGCCAGGGGAATTGTCCTCCTTTTGTACAGTAGTATGCATGTAGACAATGCAGAATGGTCCCTCAGGCAACTCTGTATGGATTTTGTAGAAAACATACTTCTTCAGACGTTCGGCACTGATGACTGGGGCTGAACAACCATTGCACAGAAACAGTCATCAGTATCAGATTCATCTCCATACAACAAAATGATCAGCTAAATTCACCATAAATGCAAGGAGAGTAAGATCCAATTTAAATATTACAATCATCCATTTAACACTCCAGTCTCAATTTTACCCAAACATGTACTATATTCTTAACACAGAAAAAGCAACCAACCACCCTCTCTCCCTCTTTGTTCAGCCCCAAGTAATGGAAGCTTAACTCACATTAACATATGGATTATACGAGCATTCTTACACGACTCTATCTGTCTGCCTATTGTGTTTGAATCTTTCATTACATATTCTGACCGTGTAGCAGATACCAGAGAAGTTTATCTAAAGGATGCTCCGACTTCCCAGAAACACAGCTGTGATCATTTCTTGATCCCGAAAACAATCACCCACAAAGAAAGCCAACAGTTAACTAAGCACCACATTAAGCTTTTGGAACTACAATTCCCATCATCTCCAACATAATCATAAGCATAAACTTGGTAAACATCAGAATTTCAAACGAACCCAGAAAACAGAACGAAAAGGGCACATCAGAGCAACAAAAACAGCAAAACGAACTAGTGATTTCTACAATTCCCCAACTGGCTAAAACCCTAAATTCAAAACCCACCAACATAAAACTAATCAATCAATCTATCTATCAATCAAAACCAAGAATTGAAGCAAAAGGGAACCCAATTAAAGCAATAATCACGCAAAACAAACAATAATCACTCCAAAACCAAAACCCTTGATTTCTTGAACAAACCCAAATTTCAAAATTACCGGGAAAGAATTTGCCGACGATGCGGAAGATACGATTGCCGAGTTTATCAGAGCCTTGAAGGCGAAAGAAATCACGAAGTTCAAGATCGGAGAAATCTTCATCGGCGAAGTAGGAAGGGCAGTCGTGCCAGTTATCATCATTCTCCTCTACTGCTTCTATATCTCTCTCCGTTGAAGTCAAGAAGGGACGAGCATCCACTCCCAAGTCCGATGCTAATACGAATACCGAGAATTCGTCGTCTGAACCTGTCGAAGTAGCCATTGCTCAACCTCTCAATGACTCAATCTCTCTCTCTCTCTCTCTTGCTCTGCAAATGGAAGATCAGGGTCGTTTGTTCTTCTTCTCACGTAGTAGTAGTAACAGATTGGGGTGTTGAGTACTGATTGAAACCTTCGTAAGCAACTAAGCCGTGACCTGAAATTTTAAAAACTGTCTCTTTTTTGTCACTTCATTAACGAAGTTAAAAATTCCGTTAACATGTTGACGTGTCATCATTCAAAAAATATTTTAAAATTCCCAAAAATTTGTAAAAAATTCTAAATAACTAAAAATAAACATTTCATCACTTTTGAAATTTTTGTGGTAATTTTTAGAAATTTTTTAAGAATTTTTTGCTTAATGACACTTCAGCATTTTAACAGGTTTTAACGCCATTAGTGATATGACACAAAATGAAATAATTTTTAAAATTCCAGTTACCCAAAATGAGAATATTGAAAGGACAGGTACCCAAATTGCAATTACGCCTAATGTCGGGTACCCAAAATGAAATTTTTCCTATTTTTTATTGTATTTGTGTGTTAGTGGAGGAGTGTTGTAGAAAAGTAATGAGATTTTATGGGTTTTGAAAGCTAATTTTGGGATAAAAAAATATGGTGTTTTTAAAAGCTAATTGCGGGACAGAGGGAGGAATTCTTTGGGGTAGATTTGGAAGTTGTGTCTTAGGAAATGATTCAACATAATGTTCTCATCCATATGTGGAAAAATCCTAGTTAAGTTATGCAACTTTTTACCTTTTAGGATGATAAAGGAGTGTTACTGTTAGGTTAGTTCATATTGAATGGTTAGGAACAATCGAGCAAGTAATCCTTTGGAAGGATTTAATTATGAGAAAAGAGAACCCCAAATGCTACCAAGGGAACTCAAACCTTGGTGTAGATGATGGAATAGTTGAACAATTTGTCATTCCTCTCACCTATTGTTAAGTTATTCGATTTCCATTTAGTTGTATGTCATTGAAGAGACTTAAGAGTTTGTCGATAAGTGATTTGGAGTTTTTTTTTCTTATTAACAAACTATAAGTCACTTGATTTTCCTTTTTGTTTTGGATTTATTCAAATTAAGTTATCACTATATGGCAATCTCAATTAGTTATAGTGATTTTATTCTTATAGTCTGTTGGCTTTCAGTTGCCTGTATGAAATATAACTAAACACCAAGTAAGTTCAGCTTGAACCAATTAAACATAATTAGTTCAATGGATAAGAGAGAGTTATATTATTACTTGGCCCAATATTTTTTTCGCGATTTCATTTTAGTAATTGGCAAGATTTTGTAACCGTTACTAATTGATTGCGTGATCTTTGATTGCCTTGATCCCCTCTTTCATTTCCTCCACAAAATCTCCGCTGCCTTCTGACCTCCCCAGACTTCTCTATAAATTCAGTCTTCCTCCAACACTTTTACACACACAGAAAAATCCTCTCTTCTCCCTTCTTTAAGTCTTGGCAGTAGTTCAAGCTATTCTCAATCCATCGCTTCGCCATACACCGACGCGGTGGTTGCCGTGTATCCCTGGAGGTCGATTGCCGCTGTTTCCTGAGTGTACCAGTGGGGAGCAAATTCGACTTTAGGGCAGTGATTACTCACGCCACGGTTTGTAAGTTTGTTCCATTACTAATCTTGCTTCCAACAGTTGTGAGTTGCCAATTTTCAGTTTTTTGGAAATTTGAAACCAGATTTTGGAAACCACTTTTTTTGGTTTCCAATTCTGTTGTCAGTTTTGAAAATTGAGCATACAACTATAAGCACAACAAATTTAAGCCTTAAATTCAATTTATATAAAGAATTAAAAAAAATTCAAAACCAAAAAGTGACAATTGGCAACCACCCCGAACAGGGCCTAAGAATTGAAAAAACTAGTTGCAAGATTAAGTCTTTAACTTTTTATTGATTTTTTTTTTTTCTAAAGATACCTATATCCGGACTACTAACGGATATATCCACTCGACCAACATGCCCACCTACCCCCACCAGACTATCCTAACCAAGGACCTTTGAATAAAGTTCTAACTCCATATACTCCCTCCGTTCCTTAAAAATTTTACCATTTTCCTTATTTGGATGTTTCATAAAAACACTACCATATCTCTTTTGGGTAAAAAATTTGTGGTGATAACCACTAATGTGGTATCAACTTGCATTGGTTGTTGTGCAAAAAGCAAATGGTAGAATTTTTTAGGAACGGAGAGAGTATCTACCTAAATCCACCGATGTCTTTAACACATATTTTAGGGGGGAGCTTTTCATGGATATTGCAAAATCGCTTAAATGGTGACCGTGAAAACTTTATCATTTTGGTTGGACCCTTGCAATTAAAGTCAGAAAAAACATAATCGTCAATTTGTTTGTACCCAAAGTGTTTTTGGATTCAACCAAACCTAATAAATGATATAAGTGAAACAGTTATAATTGAAAATAAATAGGCACATAAGGTTTATTCACAGTGTAGATTAACATTTTTTAACTCAAAATGCGTATACAATGGCCTCATATATGAGACCACTAAGTCTAATAGTGGTGACTTAAATACCGGTATTAGTGACCAAAAAATTAGTACGTGTAAACTAAATAGTAGTACTAATGTATCAAAAACTAGTGTTAATGAAAAATAAAATAAAATAGTATTGATGATCTATAAGTACTAATGAAGTAAAAGGGGTACTAGGCTGAAGGTTATACATGATACAATCTAATTGGCGGAATCATCATGTAATCAAGATCTTACACATAACAATATATGAATCACATAAAGATTATACCTTTGTAGCGTGTGTTCCTCTTTATGGTTGATGAAATCGTCGGATAGTAGGACCCCAAGTGTGATCCCTCTAATGTAAGTCCACCCGCTAAGGATTGACCACCAAATTCGATTGCT
>BSSO01001296.1:0-24544 GCA_030267885.1 Mesembryanthemum crystallinum
ACAACCTAAGAGGACAACGTGTCCACAAAGAGATGAAACTAATTACAAATCCGCCCAATGGGATTGAAGATCCGTAAGAAAAATCCCTCTAAAAGATCCCGCGGCTTTGGCCCATAAAGAAGCCAAGTACACAATACGGTCCCAAACCAAATCAGGTGGCCTAGCAACCCCCTTGAACACCCTAGAGTTCTGCTCCAGCCACATGAACCATAAGATCGCCATAAAAGCACACCTCTACAACATCTTATGCCCCTTACCTCTCCCCAGCCCAACATACCGACTTTGAAGGAGTTATAAGATAGTATAGTACCAGGAGAAACAAAGCAGTCCCCACCAACACTAAACAACCTGGTCAACATAGAGCGGGCAAAGTTGCAGTGCGAAAACAAATGCAGAGCTGTCTCACTAGAGTGGTGACACAATACACACATGTCCGATGACAGAGTCCAACCAGGTCTACGCCGCTGCAGCAAATCATGAGTGTTCATCCTGCCAATACCAAAGTCCAAACAAAGGCACGAACCTTTGAAGCACCCTTAGACCTCCAAATGCAATTAGCAAGAGGGAAGTGAGGGTGTCGAGAAGGCCGGCCAAGATAATGGAGCAAGAGGGAAGTGAGGGTGTCATCACACGAACGAAGATGGGTTGAGTCTAATAAACCGAGGAGGGAGGTGAGTTTCTCCACCTCTCTATCATGGGGGGCTCTCCGTAAATGGCGGTCCCACAAACCACCATTGCTGCAAAAGAAACTAGCAATCGGCGCACTACGGAGTGTAGATAGCTGATAACCCGAGGGTACATGAAAGAGAGCGGATTTTCACCCTTCCACAACCCTTCCAGAACCGAACCCAATTACCATTACCCACATGAACCTCAACAGAGGGAAGAAAAAAGAAGATACATGAGAGATGAATTTCCATAGGCAAGCAAGTGACACCCCACAGCTGGCAAGGGCGTCCAATCCATTAAGTTGAAGGCCGTACTTGCTTCTGATGACTCAATACCATACAGAATGAGGTTCCAAAGGAAAGCGCCATAACCATTTACCCACTAAGAGATGTTCTTGGACACCAAACAACCAAAACCAAACCCCCTTCAGTCTTTGGCCTACACACTAAGTCCCACTAACAAGGTGGTCCTTCCTACCCTCACCAGCCCCACACCACAAGAAGTCCCTCATCATCCTCTCAAACTATCAGCCGACACCGATAGGAATTTTAAAAAGAGAAAGGTAATAGGTAGGAAGATTAGCCAAGACTGCAAGATCGCGATCCAACCTCCTAAAGAAAAGTAAACCCCCTTCAAATCATCCCGCTTCTTAGCGACCCTAGCCACAACAACCCTAGCCACAATAGGCTCCCAAAAGGATTTAGAGCGTGGATTACCACCTAGGCATGCACCCAAATAAGGGGCCACAGTTAGACTTGGCACCCCCCAGGCTAGCCAAAGAAAGCCAACACACCACTATCTACATTGACCTTAGCCAGGCTACACATAGACAAATTAATCCGCATCCTAGACAAGACGAATGACATAGCTTTTTATCAACAAGCTATCCTTCTCAAAGGGATCTCCTTGCACGACACTTAGGGATAAACTTGTGCTCCGAACACCAATTGTTCCTACCATTCAAGGGTAGCATCACATGATGTCACTTGTCTAACCAACTCGAGGATTAGACTTTGCGAAAACCATCTCTTTCGCAAGGGAATGGAGGATAGCCCTTTCCCATCCCATTCGATTGTTTCACCTCAACTGACTTATCCCACTTTGACTAACCACCAGTTTTTTTGTTCTAGTCGGGGAAGGAGGTTGGTCACAGACTCTTCTTGGAAGCACATTGCGGCTTCCTCAAGTCATGAGTCACTATTTCCTAACTCCAACCCTTTCGCTTAGGCCACAGCGAGCAAATTATTTTGCGACACAAAGTTGTTTGTCACTCAAATACCTCACACTTGATCTCGCGCTGGCATGTCTTTCTTCTATCCACCGTTGTTCTCGTGAGTATGTTGTGTGTTTCATTCACCCACAGCGGGTTCGCTTCATACTCGAAATGAATATTCAACCTTGTGGACGAGGTTCCTTGACTCCCTAACTTGTCCTACTAGTGTCAAGCGTACCTCTCCAAACCTTAGGCAACGAACTTGCATGCCCACTCCTGGGTTCATGGCAACATTGACATCTCAATCACGGCGAACGTCCTCGTTCTTAGCCCAATGGCCTCGAACTTCTAGTATTGGAAACATGAATAACTCCTTGAATCACACAATGGTCGATACTGATTTTTGGAAAAGGAAACAAGTATAAAACCACACTAGATTATATTAACTAGTCGTTTCCGTGCATGGTGTTGTTGGGAGATAGGTAGTCTCGGATAGACAATGTTCATTCAGGGTTTTCCTTTGGAGGTTGGCTCAGACAGCTACAAAATGAGCAAGGGTTGTTGCCTAGTGGTTTGACCCAGCATCGTACCTAAAACAATCAAGTCAACGATTAAGTGTAGATAGATTCAAAAACAACCCCAAAAGAGATGGATTGTCATAGGGGAATCCCTTGGGAGAATATGTCAAGCTCGTTTAGGAATTTGTGGGCAAATGTGTGAATAACTTTTTAGGTTTCTTTGCGTCACCTTAAATGGGGTGACGGCTGCACCTTTACACAAGGGACTGTTCATGACATCCTCCATCGTGATCTACGTACATTGCGTGTGTCTCTTCGAACATCGTCCAACAGGTGGTGGTACATGAATAGCCTCCATATTGTACTACATGAGTATTCGCTTAGACAAGATCAGGGGCATCCTCTAGCTCGGCCTCACATCATCCTTTTGAACCGGTCTCTTAGGCTCCGCTATCTTCCGCGGTCGAGCAGGCTGTTGGGGTCATCATTAACTTCTTGGGGTCTTCTTTGATCCTACTATGCTCACTTTCGAACCATGGGGTCATGTTGTTTTTCCGCAGCTTGATATCTTGGTCCATCATTTATTACATTCAAAAGGGAAATTCACATTTACATCATAGAAAAAGAGAAATGAAATGAAATAGCAGTGTCAACGGTGAAAGTTATGGATGCCCAGCAGTATCACAACACCTTACTTTGGCCTAAAAACACCAAAGTTAAACTTCTTGAGCTGGACCGCTTTTAATGACACCTCATTGCCCCTGGATATATAAAGTTGTAACTCCCCAAGATAAAGAGTTATATGACATAGCTTTTCAAGCTGTTGAGGTGATGAGGAAGTGTCTTCGAAAGCGATCCAGCTCAGGAGCTTCGGACTTCGGCGTTTTCAGGTCAAAATAAGTTAAGTGTTGTGCTATTGTGGATGTTGTTGGACATCCATATTTATAGTTGCTTTTATTTATGCTTTTTTTATTTCATGTCTTGTTAGTTTTGGGATGACAAGGATGTGTCGCCTAAAGCAGTCCAGAAGTTCGACTTTGACGTTTTGGGCCAAAGTGGGGTGTTGAGTGGTTGTGGATGTTGGACATTCATAATTCTTATTGATTTCACATATCCTATTTTATTTCACGTCTTGTTATTTTTCTTTGAGTAACTCTCTTGTATAACCGTCTTAACCGTTAGACGATCTAATTTAAGGGTGACTTTTTGTAACTTAGAGGTTATTTTTAGTGACTTAAGGGCTACTTTATACAACTTGACCCAATCCAGGAATAACTTTTCGCGATTTAGTGGCTACTTTTATCGACTTAAGGGCTACATTTTTACTACTTGGGGTAATTTTATAAAATTACTATAAGATATAAAAAGTAGCCTCTAAGTGGCTAGAGATAGTCCATAAATTACGGAAAGTAACCATTATATTGGTTCGACTAATAGAAGAATTGCGTTTTTCTTTTGATTCGATGTAAACATGCATTTTCCCTTGAATGTAACCTGGTGGTCTTTACCTAGTTGTTTTGCTTTCCAAAAATCAATGTCGATCATTGTGTGATTCAAGGAGTTATTCATGCTTCCAAAACTGGACGTTCTACACCAGTGGGTTGAGCAAGAGGACGTTATCCGTGAGTGAGAAGTTGACATTGCCAAGCACCCTGGAATGCGCTAGTAGGAACATTGCCTAAAGGTTGAAGACCTATTCTTGATGCTTGAGGGGCAACTTGGGAGTCCAAGAACCTCCGTCCATAAGGCCAAACATACGTTTCAAGAAGCAAACCCGTGTTGGGTGAACGAAACACTAAACGATACAGTACATCCAATTCGATTTGGATTGGAAATTGAGTCAATGGTACTCATGGCAACAACGATGGATGAAGAAAAACATATCACTGTAGCATCATGGGTGATCGTACAAAGTTGAGGAAAAGCCGAAGAGATCGATGATGGTGGAGGAGATACGCTTTACCTAGGGATAAGGTGGTCGGTGTAAGTAACTCATTTCCCTCCTTATAGGTGGTGGAGAGTTGAAAAAGGGGTGGCCTAGGTTACACTAACACCTATGTTTCTCGAACTCGAGGATTGGGTTCATGTGGGGATGAGTATCAAACCCATTTTCTAAAACCATATTTTTCCTTGTTTTCGGTGTAACTTGAAGTGTCTGTGTGTCATATCATATCCTAGAGTCCGAGAATCCAACATGGATACTTTAATAAAATGAAGGGTTCAAGTGACATTGACTTACACAAACACGTAGAAAATGGAGTGTACCTCGTGTTGACGTAAGCATTGTAACAACACACAAGATGCAACCCAAATTACGTGTTTGACATAAGGGAGACTAACAAACACTCGGATATTTGTTTTGTTAAGAAGTGCGCTTATGAGTTTTCTCAAATTAGAAGAGAAGAAATGAGACTAGCATATAACCCTACTAGACTACTAGATCTAATACTAATTAGTTTTTGGATGGAACCTCACGTGGGCTTGTCCATCGACCTCTCATCCTCGACCGAGCATGTTGTACGCTCATTAAAGATTTAATATGATATCAATGCATATCAAAGTAGAGAGGCCCGTTGTTCAAGCAGCATGAGAAAGGTTTACATGGAGCAAGAAGGCCCAACCTAACAGCTATTATTGTGTACCCAAGTATAAGGCAATCCCGGGAGAAGGTCTACTTTAACCTCAGTCTCAATGAGTAAGTGTTACTTCTCTCCATATTTCCATGCTTTAAGGGGATGAGTAATAGCTTCTTTTTTTTTCCTTTTTTTATGAAGCAAATTATTTTCCCTAACTTACATGGAGCAAATTATTTTTAAAGTGCACACATATGAGTTGTCCAATACGGGAAGAAGAGAGGAAAAGCAACTAGCATATAAGGCAACTCCGTAATATGTATATTCACATGTAAGCACAAACATCCCACTAGGAATGCAATCATCCTCGTCTCCCTTTTCCCTTGGGCGAGTTTATGACCATCATCAAACATCTTTATAATGTTGTTTATCAAACAAGGCCACGAGAATTATGGTGCTTCGATCTTCTGGTGCTCTATAAGCCAAGTACATGCATGGAAAGAGAAAAGGACACAACATACAAAAAGGAACAATCGTTAAATTAACATTAAATATGAAACATGTACAAATGTGATATTTGATTATTTTTCACAGCTCTCTTCATGGGCATGGGATGGATTCACATGATAATGTGAAGTTCACTAATATTAATATTGCAGCATCTTAAGATTTCAGAAAAAGGAGGCTATCAGCTTATCACAATAACAAGGCTAAAGTTATGGCAGCCAAACCCAAATGACAAGCAGCACTAGCCACAAACACTATGCTATCAGATTAGATACAAACAAAAATATGATTCACGTAGGCTTGTACCTCAATTAATTCCTCGCGACGCTTGGATGGCATTCGTGGTCCATGCCGCAGAAGAGCCATAGCTGCAGTTCGCAAATGCAAGGGAGAAACACCTGCTACCTCATTTGCATCCAATTCAGGTGTCTCCGTGAGTTTTGTCTGTCCAGAATCTACAACCTTCCTTACAAAAAGGGGTATTCCAAATTCTACAGCAATCTGTCTTTTATATTTTTCAGCTGCAGCATGGGCAACCTCATGACAGTCAACACACAACAGGACTATATCATGAGAACGGTGGCTTTTAAGGTGCTCAGGGAAATGCAT
Organism: Mesembryanthemum crystallinum; assembly: GCA_030267885.1. Taxonomy (NCBI): domain Eukaryota; kingdom Viridiplantae; phylum Streptophyta; class Magnoliopsida; order Caryophyllales; family Aizoaceae; genus Mesembryanthemum; species Mesembryanthemum crystallinum. The sequence continues at coordinate 6,090 of BSSO01001296.1, forward strand.
TCTGTAGCAAGACGGTATTATCCGATACCGTAAATAATGGTTTTTCTCACCACAACCAACACACATGTTTCTCTTACTTTGAATGTAGAAGTCATTGTCTTCATCTTCTGGACGTCCCTTCGGTTCAAACGAAAGCATAATGGCAGGAGGATTCTCCTCCACGAGTTTTGCCAAGTTGCGACTAAGGTACCTATAAGTAGTGGTAAAATTAGTAGCAACCAAAGAGATAGAACTGGAACAAAGATAGAAACATCATTCCACAAACCATTCAAGTTTTTTGCGATCACAATAGCAAAGCAACCGACCATCACTAGCATATATCCTACAGTTATGATAAACTGGAGCTTTGCAGGAGAATTTTTTAACAAAGGACGCTCGAGAAGCTTTACGCCCAAACTGCTTTCCATTTTTCACCCCATCTTGCAGAGACATCGGTCTCTTCTCAAGTTTCCAGCTGGACCTATAGAGCAGATTATAGTTGTAAATAGATAGTGAGCATGTTCCATTTGGACCCAAGTGCTTTTGGAGAAATGTTTGCAGAAAATCATCAGAAGTGCTTTCACCATCTTTCAACAAACAGCGGACATCTTCCCAGTGACTGTAGATAGCAGGAGATGGAGATACTGGGATAAACGAAGACACAGACAAATCGTACTTTTGATCAGCTTGAGTAATGGTGGTGAATATTTCTCTTTCAGATGTTGGACTCTTATCTGCAAGAGCAGCAATAGCTTGGTCTGATAATATATATCTCAAGCTCTCATCATGGACACGAGCCTAAAACAAACAAAGACCCCAAATAAGCTAAGAAAAGTTGCAATAAGTAGTGTTTTTGACAGAAAATCGGGAAATATTCACTGAGCTAAACTTAGCCTAAACATGTTGAATTGCAGGTACAAGATGAAACAATATATAAGAAAGATATGCATCAAATTAGGGGCCATCTGGTACGCTTAGGAGAAAGAGGAAGGAACTGAGAAAGGAAGAGAGGGGGAAAGAAAAGGAACTGGAAGAATTACCTAATTTGTTTGATGATTTGATCAAAGAAGAAGGAGAATCAAATTTTGATTTCCTTCGTGATTGTTTTGCTTGATGGAATCAACCAAAAATTTCCCCTTCTTTTTCTTCTTTTTATCCTGTCAATTTGAATCTTCACGTGCGAACTGATATTCTATAGCATGTACGACCTCAAATTTGGGCTATGTATCTCTTTTCTTTCTTTCTTTCTCCGGCAAAAGAGAACATGTTGCATTAATTAGTAAAATTTTAGTTAGTCACTTTTGCTTGAATGAATGGGATGTAAAAACAATTCTGAACAAACCCACCAATATGATTCTAAGAATACTTTGTAGGGGGCACCGAGGTACCATGACCTATTGCTTGATAGTGACCTTGCAAAGTAAGGTAGTGATACCAATAAAAACAGCATGTATATTGGGATCTGGGAAGAGATAAAAAGCCAATTACAAAAACACTGGTGTTGGTCACAGCAGTGACTAGGGAATTGAAATACCCAGTAGACGCGTCAGCAACATGTTGAGTTTAAAGCGCCAGGAAAATGTTGGTGCATGGCCAGAGAAGACCCAGGGGTGATAGGAGAGCCATTTACCCTCGTTTGTAGAGGCGATTGGCAAAGACGCAGGGGTGATAGAGAAGACATAGGGTGATGGAAGAGCCATCAGACCGTCGTTCAAGGAAGAATAAACATATCTGAGGGTCATATCTCACAAATCCTTGTCGACTCTTATGCCGTGTTGTGTCGCTTGTCAGATTGGGTTTACCCACGACATGATACGATTTTGACGAGTCAAGAAACATAGGCTGTGAATCAACTATCCACAACAAAATTCACCGGGACACTCTCAAGAAATAAGCCTTCATTCGAGGAAGATGTCATAGGTATCAAGTGAACCATCAATATCCTCATTTTTCCATTTCCTTGGTTCAATAAAGTCCAACCAAGGTTATGTCCTACATTCTATAATTGCCAAAAACCCATCACTGCCTTCATCGTTTTGTCCATCATTTGTGCCATCAGCATGTTAAATTTGTATGGAACCACATCTGGCAGTGTTGGCAGCCACAGCCTACTACATCTGGCAGGCCAGGAACTACACTATCTTTAGACAACAGCAGGAGAGTGTAGATAGTCTAGTTGCAAAAATCAAGTTCTTCATTAAACTTAGATTTTACAGTTTGAATATCCAGTGTAAAAAGGATGATGATAAATCCTTCCTAGCTATTTTTGCTTGATGATTATTTGGCTTGGGAATGATTAGCTGAGTACCCTACCTAGAAGGTGCCTCACTAATTATTTCCTCCCATTTAATCTTTGTATGGAACTATTGCACTGGATGATTTCACTGGTAATAAAAACTCCTTTTGTTACCCAAAAACACACACAAAAAAAAAAAAAAAAAAATTGTTAATGTGTTGAATGATCTAATTGAGGTTCTCTATGAAGAGAGGATTGAAACTAGGATGAATGTTCTGCACTATTGCCTTTGCAGACTAAATGTCTCCTTGCAACTTTCTTTCCTGGACTTTATGACAAAAGCATTACTGTCTTGGAATCAGATTTTGATCACTATGGCTTTCTTGAGCTACAACAATTTCAAAATTCACTTTGGACTATAAAGATAATGCTAAGAACTCGTTCGTAATTTTATTTTATTTTTTTGATAAAGAAAAATCGCATTAATGACAGTAAAACATTACAAGGTAGGAGGACAAGGAGCCCTCAAAAGAAAAGAAATTACAAATCACCCCAATGGCTTTGGATATCCGTGAGGATGATCCCCTTTAAAAAACCCCGCCGCTTTGGCCTAAAGAGAGGCAATAAATACAATGCGGCCCCAAGCAAACTCCACTGGATTACCCTGTAAAGATCCGAGAATTTCCTTCCTACCAGACACACCAAAGAAGTGCCAAAAAGGCACACCTCCAAAGCAACTTAAACTCCTTGCCCAGCCCAAACCAATAAAACGAATCTGCAAAAGTTGCTCAATATCTGTAGGACTAACAAAACACTCCCCCAAATCCCCAAAAGAGATGCCAATGAGATCTCACAAAGTCACAATGTAAAAACAGGTGTGGGGAAATCCCTGCATCCTGTTGATACAAAACGCACTGATTCGGAGAGATGCCCACCCAGGTCGGTGCCTCTACAACTCATCATGGGTGTTGATCCAACGTAGCACCAAGGTCCAAGCACTTTCAGGCAACTTTAGACTTTAAAACATAGGAGCCTAAAGGGAAGAAGGGATATTGTGGTGGAAGACTAAGATGATGAAGGAAGGACCTGCAAGAGAAATCCCCCGAAGAGTCCCGAATCCATACCCTTGCACCACTACAACTGTGAGGAAGCTAGTGTCCGGGACAATAATAAAAGTAGTAACTTCCTCCATTCCCAGTCAAGGGGAGCCCTGAGGAAATGGAGGTCTCAAGACCCACCATCAGCAAAGAAGACAGAGATATGAGCGTCATGGAGGGTTGACAACTGAAAAGCCCTAGGATACATGGAAGCAAAGGAGTTATCCCCCTTCCACACATCCTCCCAAAAACGAACTCGATGACCATTACCCACCCTAAATCTGGTCATAGGAAAGAAAAAACGAGATACCTATGAGATGAACTACCATGTGCAGCATGGGAAACAAGTGAATTTACTGAATGTCGTACTTGAACCTGATAACCATTCATAATTGGAATGGCAACATCCACACACTCATACAGAGAAAGATCTGTGGCCTCACGGCTTAACATTTATCTCTATCACCATTTCCCTCTGCCACCTCACGCTAGTGATTGCAGTCAAAACATCGTTGATTGCTGTGAGCGTCATCCACCTTATAGGCCAAATCACACCTTTCAGGCACAGATCTCCTTGCAATCCTATACGAGAAACTCCGAGCCTCTACTTGTGGTGGCCATTTTATTCTCCTTTAGATGTAAACCAAATCTCTATCCCAGACCACTATATACTTAAACTTTAAGGCCTATAACTTTGATTAAGTTGATCTTGAGAATATGTCCATTATCAAAATTAGAAATTCCATGAAGAAAGATTAGATGAAAGAGTTAAAGAGCCATCCAGAGTTTGCCATATTTAACATTAAACTTTAGTATAAGATCCTAATATCCATACTTATGTATCCAGAATTCATTATAATGAATTTTATATCACATGAAGCTACAACCATTTCAAAGACAAAGGAAAAAAGAAATTTTAGAGGCCAATAGTTGACACCTTAATTTTAAAAGAATAAGTTAATGCATTAACAACGAATCAATCAACAAACAATAGTTAAAAAAGCCTTGTTGAATTAGTAACAAAATAAAATATACCATGGAGGATAAGTTACATGTGATCATAGTCGGCATTCTTGCAACGTGATGTGAAGTTATTCAAACACACACACAGAGACAGAGTAGAAAATCATACAGAACAATTCATCAAATAAATCATAATAAACACATGGTGAATGCCAATATTAAATAGCGATCAAAATCAATAACCAAAATGTAATAACTGACCATTAAATCTCTCCAGGCACAAAGTCTTGTCACATGGTTCCGAAACTGAATTAAATATCAGATTATTAGTATAAATGTTTTGGAGATGATAGTTTCTTCACACAAAAGGAGAGAGCAAAGTTACACCACCTGGGGTCCAAAAGTATTATGCGAAGCAATTGCTTGACTAGTCAATTTACGAGAAAGTATTGATGACGCTGCAGATTCTCCTGGAAAAGCTTCATCCTCTTTTGAATACAATTGCAGACAAGATGTATTCGATCTCCGACTAGCCTCAAGAACAAAATGCAATTTGTCATCTTGATGTGCTGAATTTTTTCGTACATTGATATCTGTTGAATTTGAAGCTATGAAGAAGAATTCACATAGATAAACAATCCACTGGAAAATCAATTTTTTCTTTTTTTTTTACCAGGTCAAATATTCTCATTGAAATCCACTGCCAAATCATGCCAACAAACAAGAAATTCTGTGTGACATTCTACTTATTTTGTGCAATACAGGTTCACCAAAATGGGGAAATTATTTACACACTAATCTTCAAAAACCACATAAGCATTGAAAGGTGAATATTATTCCCAATATAACAAAGAGAATGATAAGTGAGAAACAAGAAGCAATGTTAGAGAAATTCAAATGAAATTTCTTGTTCTTGTTAGGAAAATAGTCAAATAGTGTCTCATACTCACAAACTCCAACATCCAATGGCATATATCTACTTTAAAGAAAGACAACATCATCCTTTATAGAACTCCAGTTATAGTGGGAGGTCGACATAGAGTTTTATATCAAAATTATTCATTCTAATAAAAATTAAGACTCTCACAATAGCACAAATAAATGCTCCTGCAATTTCTTAGTAAGAGGGATCATCTTGTCATGCGGGACTTCTTATGGTGAGGGCTTGGAAGGCTATAGTGATGCAAACCAGATAAGATATTAGTAGAAGTCAAAACTACTATTGCATACATGTTTCTTTTAATTGCTTCTAGAAGTACAATGGAATCCGAGTTGACAACTATAAATACTACTTGTTTCGAAGTTGAATGGTTAAGGGGAAATTTTTACAATGGCTACCACTTAATGGTGGTGATTGAAACTTTAATCTGTACCGTTGGATTTAAGTGAATAAATATTTTGCGTTCATTTACTAATATCATTTATCTAGTTTGGTTGAATCCAAAAACACTTTAGGTCCAACCAAAATGATACGTATGATTTTCTTGACTTTGGTTGCAGCCAAAAACTAATAATGCTTTCATGGCCAATGTTTACTGCTGGCCTTGGAAGAATTCCCCATGGTTAAGGACATTATTGTTGGAAATTCCCTTGTTTTTTTTCATAAGAAAAAATTAGAATTGAGCAAAAAAAGAAATAATTACTAGCTAGGAGTTGAATGTCAGTGAGGATCACCCCCTTTTTTTAATAAGAAAATAATTATATAAAGAACAAACCGAAAAGAATACAAATCAACCCCTTAACAGCCCCCACCGCTTTGGCCCATAAGTCAAGCCAAATATACAACCTGACCCCAACAAACTCAAAAGGCTTAGAAATTCCATAGAAGATGTGAGAATCCAATTCCAACCAAATGCACCACAACACTGTCATAAAAAGCACACTTCTAAAGCAGCTTACGCTCCTTGCCCTTCCCCAACTCAACATACCGAACATACGGAGTCTTCAAAAGTTGAGCAATAGTAGCAGGGGTCACAAAACACTGTCTCTTACCACCAAGAAGTCGCCGCCAAATAGACTGTGCAAATTTACAATGCAAGAACAAATGTTTTGCACTGATTTGGGATAATAGTCCAACCAGGTCCTCCCTGCACCATGTCATCAGCGTTTATCTTGCCTAGTACCATGGCCCACAAAGGCTCACACTTTTATGGGTGGGGAGGGGTGAGAGGCATAGACTTCCAAAATGATGAAGGAGCCCCAAACCCACACCCTAGAGCCAATAAATAGTGCCAAAAACACCAAGAGAAAAAGTAAGCTCCTCCATTTCCCAATCATATGGTGGTCTTCGTAAATGAGGTTCCCAAGAACCACCATGCCCAAAGAAAGCAGAAGAGGAGCATTGTGCTGAGTGGTTAAATGGAAAACCCGAGAATATGTGGAAGCAAATGAGTGATCCCCCTTCCACACATCCTCCCAAAATCTCACCCGATAGACATCCCCCATTTCGAACCACACAAAAGGAAAGAAGAAAGACGATACCTAGGCGATCCGAATTTCCATGGGCAAGCATAAAAAACAAGTGAGCTGGCAAGAGCCTCCCACCCAGTTGGCTGAAGACCGTATGTGCTTCTATTAACCTGATGCCATAATGACCTACACTGCTAGGGTACCACCATAACTACTTACCTACCAGCAAAACTTCTTAGACACCAAGCGACAAAACCCAATACTCACTCCATCTTGGGTGTGGACACTGGGTCCCAACTAACAAGATAATCCCTCTAACTCACATCAAGCCCTCACCATAAGAAGTCCTGCATGACCTTCTCTATCCTATTTGCCACACCCACAGGAATCTTAAAAAGAAAAAAGTATAGAAAGGTGTATTCGCAAGCAAGACTAAAGAAATGTAATCCTTCCTAATAAGGAAAAATACACCCCTTTCCACCCAATCCAAGCGCTTGGCTATCCTAGAAACTACAGGCTCCCAAAAGTGGCAAGTAAGAGGTCAACCTTAGACATAACAGCCAACAAAAGTGGCAAAAGACTCTGAGACACTAAAATCCTATCTAGAAACCCCAACTGGCGTGACTTAAGCCTTTTTGAAAAAAACACCCCGTGACTCTAGAACGTTGAGCTCGTTAACAACGCCATTAGCCACCAAAGCAACATTCAAGATATCATGCTCCCCCACAATAAACACTCTGATACACCGAAATAGTTTCATTTAAGACCGCCTCAAGTCTAGAGGAAAAGAGTTTAGTAAGAATCTATGTAAACATTTGTAGTCAAACTAATAGGCCGTAAATCCTTAAACTTAAATTCGCCAACTTTTCTTTGGGACAGCAGTGGTAATGTTACGGTTAATATTTTTGCAGTGTACCCTAGTGGCATGAAATTCCATAAACAATCTCAGCACGTCCTCACTAATCCCATCCTGATAATCCTTANAAAAAAAAAAAAAAAAAAAAGAAGCCATACTAAAGTCATTAGGAAGCCTTTTCCCTACCATCCAAAAATATTTGTTTTAATCTCTTCCAGCTCAAAAGAACTCTCCAACCGCTCCCTAGCATGATCAATAGAGGCATCAATTCCAATCCCACATTCTTTGATCTTTCACCTCTTCCTCTGCAAAAACATACCAATAAACCTTCCCAAGTTATAAACTATCTCCCCTTCACCTGTCTCCAACTCCCTAAAATAACTCTGTCTCTTCCTAATGTTCACCACCTCAAAGAACATACTTAGTTAGAATTCCCATCATTCGTCCTTTCTACCTTCATCTTTTGTCTGACTCTAGTTCTTCCTTAAGATAACCCCGTCCAAGTTATTCTTTTAACTCAAGATCCTCCTCACAAGGCTCTCCTTCTGCCCCCTCCCCCCTCTTCCCTTTCACTATTAGCCCTATGTTACCAAAATCTTCTTCAAAATCTCATTCTTATTAATCCTGGCTTCTCCAAAACCTCCTGATTCCATAATTTAAGACGGTCCTTAAAAATTTCTACATAAACTGCAAACCTACGAACCCTGAAAACTCACATTTCATCCACTACTCTTTCGCTAGTGTCTCAAAGTCCGCATGACTAGTCCGCATGCTTTTCAAACCTAAAAGAACTACCCCACCTGGATAGGGCATCCTGAAGGAGAACGGGAAAAAGGTCTAAACAAGGTTTAGACTTCTTGGACCAAAGCAGAAAACTCATCCTCATACTCATTAGTAACAATGAAAGATCATACGTGATGAAGCAGTGTGTTTCCCACTCACACTCCATGTAAATTGGGCATTGAACGAATATTTTGAAGGCTACTCTCTCTAATAAACGAATCAAAATCATCCATACAAGAGAACCCAGCAGCCCAAGCTTCTCCCCAGCATCTCAAAAACATTTTAAAATCCCCTTCGTAACCCATCTAAGAGAACAAAGACCTGACAACGCAGCTAGCTCCTCCAAACAAGGCCCAAGATCATTAGCATCACAAAGACCATAAACTGAAGTAAACCACCACCACAGGTCCTTAAACACTAAGAGACAGTATAAAATCCCAAATGAAACACCACTTTACTAGCAACACGAGTGTTCCAATTAACCATAAGACCACCTGTAACACGGCGAAGACAAACCCAATCCTAAATCTAGACTCCCACAAACTACGAAGAAAAAAAGAGATAACCCTCTCTGCCTTGGTTTTTTGGCACAAAACCCTATCAGGACGAAGCCTTGCAAACCATCTCCCTCACCATGCTATCCTTAGCCTCCTCTCAAAATTCACAATCCAACTTGAGAACCTTCATTGATAACCACTAGAACCGCTAGTCATGATTGAAGGTTTCTAAGCTCCGTACACCTAACCACTCCCTTTTTGTTAGAGTACACCACAAGGGACACATGGAACTTAACCACCGCGCCAAAGGGACTCATAAGTTTCAACCGAAACTATCAATAAGAGACTGCGGGTCTCTGTTGTCTCTCTCACCCACTAGCAATTCAATGGTTACAACCTTTTTTGTCGTTTTCGGATTCTCATGACACACATGAGCACTTGAAAATCCCAAGTTTTGCGACAGAAATAACAGCCGCCCTCCCTGAGGTCCTCGCTTCTCGTGCTTCCACATGGACACTCACAAGCGGATAAATTCCAACAATGCATTACACGTGCTATTTGTGATATAGGTACAAATGGGAGTTTAGAGATCAGGGTGAAGAAGAGGAGTTATCGCCCCTGGTCGCACACACCTCCAAACTAGCAGTACTGGATAGACAAACACTAACATGACATGGGCTAGTTGTTTTCTGGTTAGTCTCTATACCATATTTCACCTCATCATAGAGAGATGTATTCCCCGTATTATTTAGAAAATTTGAAGGGTCTTTTTTGTAAGCACTGCATCACTGCATCTTCTGTCTGTCGAGAAGGCGATCATCCTCCTCAAAAGAGCTATGCGAGTCCTCATCATCAAAGAGACCACCTTGGAGGAAAAGGACCTATTTCCCTGCAGCAATGCCCAACTCCCTTCACAATCTAGCTAAATATCTTGAAGGGGCACCATTTCAGCATTCTCAGACTCCTCTAGCTATTCTCACCGTCGACACCCAAGCTCCATAAAAGCACAAATCACCAATGGCCTAAAATTCCCCTTGTTAATAATCCTATTCCTCCTATTAATATTATGTGCATGATTTATTTGATTCAAACTTAAACTAACCAAACAAAGAGCAGGCATATACATGTAGATGCATACATTTGAATCATTGAGCTCTACGAGATTCGAGAAGAATTTTGCAATTGACTAAAAGTCTTTCAAGGGACATATTCTTAGAGTTCTTTGGGGGGGGGGGGGGGGATAGGTCTAAAGCCCACAAGGCGGTCATCTCTAGAAGAAACTTCATGTGATTGGAGATCCCATGCAAGAGCTTCAACCTAAAAATAACATTTTGCAATCCGTGGCTTGTTGGATCACTACTCTTTTGCATAAAATTCCTACAAGAAGTGGGTTACATCTAACCAATTTGCCCATCCTTTTGCAAACATGTTACGAAGTTACCAAAACAAAAAAATAATAAAATAAAATAAAATAATTAAATAAATAAAAAACCACAACATTAGAAGAACGTCAAAAGCATGCATGATTTTGTAAACATTAAAATTACAATTTAGGCTAAGGTTGGTAACCATTCGACCAAAAATAAGTTACCATTTACTAAACACCCCATGAGGGTTAAGACATATCAACTTAATTGTTGAACTTTATAGTAACAACAAAGATGAAGTGATCGCCAAAGTTATTTGCTAACGCAAGTTAGAATGTCTAATCTATTTAAATGAAATGATATACATATTACCATAAGAGACAGCAAATCAAATCAACATTAAAGTAAGAATGTAAAGGTGGAAGCACACCATTATCTTTTATTCCAAGCTCATCAATCAAGCATCTTGCAATGTATAAAAGATAGTGTGCATCTAATCGAGCGTATTCAAGCATCTCTTCAGGCAGTGGGCGCTGTGTCCAGTCTTCACGCTTTGAAAGGGGAGAAGTAATGCATTAGAAGTTTGGTATTAATATCCCCCATTGTCCCCGTCAAGCAAACAAAAAACATAAGATCTTGATAACTAATTCAAAACATCTATACTAAATCGATGCATGAATCTTTTCGTATTTCTTTGAGCGACCATCTAAAATAATCAGATCATGCTGCAACAGTTTAAAGATTAAGACAGTCTCTATTTAGTCGTGGAAAAGGAAAACATTCCTCTGTCTTATTTTTCCTAGAAAAGGAAAACTGACGAAAACATTTTTTAGAGACAGAGAAAGTGTGATACTGTGTTCAAAATAGCAAGTTACTTTGTCGCTCAAATATCTCCACAACTGCCCCACCCAAGCAGGGGTGTGATGAATTATGACAGAACTTGTCATGATAAGGATGGTATTTGATTAATAATTTTTTATACTAAACTAGCTGAGTTCCTATGCCCCTAATACATGTGATAATACTCGGCAACAGTCACCACCAAGCAGATCCATCCTTATGCCACAATGCAGGAGGTAGAGGACATGGAACCTCAAAATAATAATGTCACTAATCTTCTGACTCATAAGGTTACTTGAAAGAGTCTCAAATCTGCGTATGTTCTTCCTAATATAACACGATGTTGCGAACTAAAGAAAGTAAAAAATTCAACTAAAGAATGCAAGATTGAACAATAACATATTGATCTACCTGTAATAACTTGTTTGTGGCAACACCACAATAGGTCTGGAGTAAGTGAGCAAGGGATTTATGTTGTTTTAACAAAACTTCGCATGCCTGTAACACGAGAACGACTAAGTATCACTAAGTGCACTATTAAAAAAAATTACCAAAGAAAGATTTCTCATGAAAGGCCACTGGTTATGCAGTTAATTATTAACTTTTAAACAATAGGCACTAGAATAGCACAGAAAAATGTATGTGCGAAAAATGAAACCTTAGCAGTATCAAACATGTTAACCACATAAATATGGAAGTCTCTCTGCAACCAAAGGACATCATTATCGGCACCATGAAACACCTGCATAGGTGAGACAAAATAAATTAAGGGACCTTGTATATTTTACTGAATATTAACACTCACATTGGAGTTTGAAAAGGATTAAGCTACAATATTCAGTAACTAACACGCTTTGCAAACTAGCTAGTGAAGGGCCATTTTAATACGGTTCAGCAATTTAAATGTTCAGAAATTGCCCTCTTCCCTTTCTTTCTTTCCGGGGGTATATACTTAATCACTTACCTTCAGAACTTGACTATAGTAGGATCGGCCAAAATATGCGGCCTGGGGGGTGGGGGAGGGGGGGGGGGGGAGGGTTGTGTTAGAGGGTCTGCATTTGAATGCCAACAATATGCATTTGTAACTAAGTCTGCGTGACAGATGAAATTTGCCAGCCATGAAAAAAAATTATACCTTGAGAATACTAGGATCAGCAAAAATGGGCCGAAGCATACCCATAACATCATGCAAAGCAATGGTATCTATGAGATAATCTTCCTGCTCAGTAGAGATCTGCTTGAATTTAAGATTCAATGAAAACAAATTATAAAATTGCCAAGACCTTCTACAACTTAAGGACTCCACATGCATCTGAGGGAGCACAAATCATAGTACTTTACCTGTACTAAAGCAGTAAATCCTAGAAAGGACCGTAGGCTATGCTGCTCAGTATCAACACCGAAGACTTTTTCTTTACCCAATATGTTTACAAGTTCTTGTAATTGTGACTCCGTCTCCACCCAAACATATGACTCACTCAATTCCATCATCAAAATCTCATGAAAGCAGCCATAATTAATTTGAGGATTCTCCAACAATGTCTTAATCTCTGTTTCATATGGGTGCAAGTTTGCCGAATCTGCTGATGAAATGATAAGCGAAACACGAAAAAGAAAAAATCAATGAATCCTACAAGGAGTAGTTCCTAATGTGAACAAGTCATTTACAGAGCACTAGTTTCAGCTTATCTACCTGTTTTGATGAAATTACTGAATTATTAAATCGTTAACCATCACTCCATCAGTAACCCAATACATGCCAACAACGAATTTAAAGTCATGTAATCTCAAGCATCGCAATAAAACATAGCCAGAACCTCAAAATAATTAAAATTATAAAGGTAAATCTCATTTAGGTATACTAAGGTTTGGCCCAAATACAGATAGGTAACTAATGTTTGAGAAATTACATTGAGGTATATTCAGTGAGATTCCGACCAGAAAATGCTGACATGTCATTTTTGTATGAACTTTTAACTCAATTGAACATTTATATGACAATATTACCTCAATTTCCCTTATTGAAACTTTTATACCAAAATATGAACTTTGCCCTCACTGCTTTCAGAAAAGTGTAATGCTTGTGTTCTAAATGATTTGGTCTGTCTTTTTTTGGTTAATTGTGTTTTAGTTTCTTTTTCTTTTTTTAGTATCTATCTGAGCATTTTAAGAGGGAAATGTTCCGCCCCTTTCCAGGGATGTTATCGTCATTTCAAGTGTTGTGGTCACCGGGTTTTTGATTTGCAGTAAGCTTTCCAAAATTGGTAACTTCAATGTAATTTATTAAAATTGCTATTTAGGCCAAACCTTAGTAAACCTCACTAAAATTTACCCAAGAAAAAAAGAAAAAAAAAATGAAACTCTAATGCAATTTAAATCATGAACATCAATAACTCAATACATGCTACCTAATCTCTATAGCATCAACACTAACATAGTCAGCACCACAAATTCCGTTGAATGCAAATCAATCATCAATATCAGGAGCAAAACACTTGCAGCCAGCAATGAATTAAAGTCAAAAAAATCTCTAAAACATCTATTAAAAACCTAAAATTCAATCAAAACATAAAAGCGAATACAAAGTACTATATGCATTACCATTGGTGGTGGAATCAGTGAGGTTGAGATGCTTGAAAGGAGTGAAGGAATTGTCAGCCAAAACTCGCTTAAAAGAAGATTGAGGCTTTGATTGCGCGTCCAAATAACACGGAACTTTACACGATCTTCTGTTTCGGCGTTTCCGGTGTTGTACTGCAAAGTAAACAGAGATTGCCGCCATACATGCGATGCCAACTACAAGCTTCATTCTCACCTTGTTTTCCATTTTCTTGGTTTGTAGAAAAATATTTCGCTATTCGAGCTGCTTTAGTGTACTCGTCGTAGCACAAGACCAAGTTTCAGCAGCCAAAGGGTTTTATTTTTATTTTTTATTTTTTTATTATTTTTTTTTTAGAGAGAGGTAGCCTAAGTTGTGATAGGGGTTTAAACTTTTAGACAAAAACTTGGATCAGTCCACATGCCACGTCAGCGCCTTTATAAAAAAAAAAAAAACGCACTTAGATTTTATATCCTCTTCGCGTGTTATTCTGCGTCGTCTTCTTCCTCGCTCTTTTTCTTCACATTCTGTTCTTCTCCTCCCTCATCTTTCTCACTCAACCCCAAAACTAATTCCTAATTCTTTCAACGTCCAATTTCTTGCTCGATTTCCAGAGTTTCGATATCACCATCGCCGAACGGGGGAAAATGAAGGCGAAGAGATATGGTGGAGGAAGCGGCATCGATTCCAAGCAATTTCTTTGCAGCTCCTTATGTACAAATCTCAAGCTGAAAGATGGGACTATGGGAAAAGACATTTCGCAACAGAGGTAATTTCCATCACTCTCTCATCTAATGCCAATGGCAATCTCAGGAATATAATCCGACCAAGTAGCATCCATTCCACTAAAGTGAGTGAAAAACTGATCTAAAAGCAATTGAGAGAAAAAATAGCAGAGAATACTTGTTGTTGAATGCCGACGGGATGAGGTTTGTCTTAGCGGAGATGTATGCAAAATATGGTGAAATCACCAAAGCAATGTAAGTGTTTGACGAGATTTCCCAAAAGTAACACCTTCGTGGAATGAATGCTGAGTATTATTAATAGGCTTGCAATCAATGGCTATGGCAAGGAGGCAGTGGAAGTTTTCAAGACATGATAAATAGAGGATAAGCACCAAATGCAATAACAATGATAGGTGGTTTTTGCTCCATCCATCAATGACTTTAGAGTTTGCTTTGCATTGGAGGAGACTCACACAAATCATTGTATTAATATAAAATAAGCAACTAAACAACATCTATCAAGCATAAAAAAAGTGGTACTCATGACCCAAAAGTTAGTACTGGTGTATTAAAAGTTAGTACTAGTGTGTTAAAAGTTAGTACCCTTGAACTTAAACTAAAACTAATGTTTTAATTTCGATACTGGTGTTCCAAAAATGAATACTCCTAATTTGAAATTTGTAATGTTGACTAGTACTGGCGAGTCAAAGATTGGGTACTACTTAACTAAAAAATAGTACTAATATATCAAAGTTGGCACTGGTGACCATAAAACTACTAGTGATTAAAAATTAGTACAGTAGACCCAAATATTGCTACCGGTGAGTCAAAAATTAGTACCGGTGAATTAAATAGGAGTACTAGTGTACCAAAATAGTACTGGTGTCCCAAAAACTAATACTACTACTCCCTCCGTTCTTAAATGAAAGTGACGCTTGGTTTTCCGCAACTCACATAAACCAAGCGTCACTTTCATTTGAGAACGGAGGGAGTATTTTATAAAAATTAGTATCGTTGACCCAAATATTGGTACTGGTGAGTCAATAATTAGTACTGCTAAATTTTGAGTGTTTTCAAATTTCCCGGAGATTTTTGTAACAAAATTCATGCTTTGATTCGTAAGTTTTGGTGGGGACATAAGAATGGCAAGCGAAAAATTCACTGGGTGCGATGGCAAAGCTTATGTGACTCGAAGGAGGATGGCGGTTTGGGGTTTCAAATTTCCGGGAGACTTTTGTAACGAAATTCATGCTTTGATCTCGAGGCTTTCAATGACGCACTACTAGCAAAACAGCTTTGGCGCCTACTGTGTGAACCCTCCTCATTGTGTGCAAGGGTCATTAAAGCTAAATATCATCCTAATGGAGATATCCTGCAACCTAATCTTGGTCCTAGACCTAGTTGCTTGTGGCGAAGCTTATGCGGTGTACGTTGGGTTATTGAAAAAGGGGCACGATGGGTTGTAGGAGATGGCAACTCATTGCAGGTCTGGGACTCTCCCTGGGTTCCTAGACCATATTCTTTCAAGCTAATTTCACCAAGGGGAGATCATGACCCAATGATGAAGGTGAGTGATCTTATTGACAAGGAGGCAGGGGAATGGAGAAAACAATTAATTACAAAGATTTTACTCCCTATTGATGCTAAATTAATTTTGAATTTGCCCCTATGTCAACACTGGCCTGCAAATCAGCTCATGTGGCATTTTACGGGGTCGGGTTGTTTTACAGTTCGATCCGCTTATTTTTTGATCATGGACTTGAAACGTCGTGAGGAAGCGACCGGAAGTGAAGCCAGGTCCAAAGGTTTTTGGAAATCGCTGTGGAATTTGAATGTACCGCCTAGAATTCGTATGTTTGGTTGGAAGGCATTTAGAGGTGCACTAGCTACTCGGGCAAGCCTCGGAAGACGCTTTCAAGCAGTAGACAGTGGTTGTATTTAATGTGGAGCAAGCAATGACTCTGACTTGCATGCTTTAGTGCTATGTCCAGTAGCTCAACTAACATGGGAGGCAAGCCCCTGGCATGGGATCGACCGAAGCGCTCACTGCCGCACTTTTCGTGAATGGTTCGAACATGCAGTAAATGATGGATCAATTGAGGATGCTGGAATTTTCCTAGCTACCGCTTGGTCAATTTGGAATGCTCGATGTCACCTTCTACAAGGGGATACGGAGTCCCAGTATGCTGAACTTTATAATGGAGCAGCAACTTTTGTTGATCGCTACAGGAAGGCTCAAACAAAGCTTAAAGTTGCAGGGGGTTCAGTAGGATCAGACTGTTGGCGTCCCCCAGAGGCGGGTGTGTGGAAACTTATACTAATGCAGGCAAGCTCGGAGAATGGGGTATCGGATGGGGCATGGTGGTTCGAGATAACGACGGAGATATAGTAGCTATGGGGGTTCACCAACGACATGGTTGTTTTGACCCGGAACTTGAAGAAGCCAGAGCTTTATTATTTGGTCTGAGAATTGCTTGGGAATCCGGGTCTCGATCAATTATTGCCGAAAGTGATTGCGCTAATGTCATATCCAAGCTTAAGAAACAGGTTTCTATTCGCAGTCCGCTTGGCCTTGTCTTGAAAGAGATTGTCGCTTGGTCTATTAAATTTGATTTTCTAGCTTGGTCTTTTGTTCGTAGGGAGGGGAATATGGTAGCTCATACAATTGCTAGTTACCAACCATACTCTAATGGTGACAGAATTTGGTTGGAGGAGTGCCTGATTCAATATGTGAATTGGCGAACTCGGATATGTCTAAATTTCTAGCAATGCAATAAAATCCCCTACGTAATTTCTATCAAAAAAAAAAATAATTAGTACTGCTAAACTAAATAATAGTACTAGTGTATCAAAATTTGGTACTTACATTGTTTCCCAAAAGCTATTACTATTGATGTAAAATTTGGTACTGTAGACCTAAATATTGATGTTGATGCCCTAAATTAATATTGCTGAATATTAATACAGCAATTGAAAAGTGAATAAGTTGGAATATCAAACTTTTTTGATTGAAGATTTCATGTTTTTTTTTTTTTTTAATCCTAGTACTAATGTTTTGTGTACCAGTACCAAATTTATTTATCGTGGTACTAATTTTTGCTTAACGAAGATATTTCCTTTTCCAGTACATTTTGAGAAAAAAAAAGAAAAAAAAAGGAATAAGAATAGAAGAAAGAAAGAAAATAAGATGCATTGCAGGCGGTAATTGAACCTGTACTATTTGCCATCACGTGCATAGTTCGAACCAATTGGGCTCCCTTTACGTAACCCATATACGAGAAGCGTTTCCGAATTTTTTTTTGAACTAGATTGGGCCGCGCGCGGCCCATTACTCTTATTTAGGCAGACTGACAGGTCAATCCGCCTTACAATATGAGTAATTGAAAGTTTTAAATGCTATTTAGTCCAATTAGTACTTGTAATCTAAAACAAAACTGAAACTAGTACTGCTAACTCAAATGTTAGTACTGATAGCCCAAATATGTGTACCGAGGATCCAAATATCGGTAAGGTTGAACTACTAATGTATAAAAAACTAGTACTAGTGACCCAAATTTTGGTATTGAGTGACAACCCAGATATGGGTACCGAGCATCCAAATATTAGTAGGGTTGAACGTAATACTGGTACTGATGTATCAAAAACTAGTACTGGTAACACAAATATTGGTACTGATGACCCAAATACGGGGACCGACAATACAAAAGTACTGATTTTTCAAAAATTAGTACTGATGACCCAAATATTGGTATTGACAACCCAAAAACTAATACTGTTAAACTTGGAGTTGGTACTGATGCATCAAAATAGATACCGGTGACCTAAATATTAAATAGGTGACCTAAATGTATTAAAAACTAATAGTGGTGACCTAAATATTATTACTGATTTTTTGTTGCATGAAAATATATTTTATTTGTATTAGTACCTTCTTTTTTTTCAATCCAATTATCAATCTATTTACGGAAATTTCCTGTGGTACCCCTGAACTTTGGCCTAATGCCAGTGGTGTCCACGCTTTTTCAATAATGCCAATGGTACCCCTGAACTTTGATTTTAACATTTTTCGTACCCCTAAACTTAGACTTTAACGTTTTGTGTACC
>BSSO01001297.1:0-24537 GCA_030267885.1 Mesembryanthemum crystallinum
TATATAGATTTGGTTATTCAGGGTAAAAGCAATTATTAGAGGGCGAACCTTCCCTTTTTTTTTTTTTTTTTTTCCTCCGAATGCACTCTATAATAAGCATTGATATTTCATTTTCTCTCTCACCTTTTACTTTTAAAATCATTTCATATATTCTATGTAGCAATAGTATTAGCCAACAATAAATCATTTTAGAATCTATTTGTTTGAGCAAATTATCCCAAGTGTATCTGTGTATATCATTAACATTCATATGTATACAAGTTTAGACATGCACCTAAAAGTGTCACTACTTTCCAACGCTAATTATTATAACCTACAGTTAATATTTAGGGTCAAGTATATATTCTCAAACGCTTTGTCTTAACCCCACTCACTTCATAACCCCATCTATAAGCTTTTCAATGGCACACACTACGGTTAGTTTTGGCCCCTGATCAAAAGATACAGCATCCTCAATATCTAGGGGCAAGAACGTCATTTCATTCATATTCTAAACAATTCCAAAACCCCCTCCATATCCACGTGACCTCTAGTCATTTCCACAAGCTTTCTAACACCATCTCGTTCATTAAAATGGATATTGAGATCAAAAGTTATGATAAAATAAATAAAGTTTGGAACCCAAACAGTGTTCCCGTTACCGCATTAAGTGAAGCATTATCAAGTGAGTTTCGTATATGGATGTATTGTAACACTCAAATAACCTTCCGTCGATATTTGATGGCCCCCAAAACCCATTAGAACGAAGAAGATATGGCTGATCATGATCGATACGAAGAAAATGACACCTCTTAGTATTCAAACATAACTTTCGTAGTAGTACTATTATTTCAAATTGGGATTATCGCATATACATGGAAAATATTTGAATAAGAAAAGCCTATAGTACAAGAATCGTTGAATGCAAAACCCATATATACGGAAATTCTCAAGCCAAAACAGTCCAACCTGCCTTTTAAAAGTTGTTTTAATGGGCTATGAATACCACTGTTAGTCTGTTACGTCCTTATGCCTCCTTCTACGACCATATATCCTTAAAACAACCTACTATTCGTAGACATGGCATCGATTTATTATTACACCAAATGTCAGGCACCAAAATGAAATTTTTCTAAAAAAAATTGATTTAATACTAGTAGTAAAATATCTAAATATTTCCGCTTGAAATTACTTCTGAATCCGCCACTATCGAATTATGTAATATTTATCCTATCCCTGGCCCTCTCTATAGATAAAACTGAGTTTTAAAAAGAAAACATGGATATATTCCTCCATTTCCTTGTGAAAGTAGACATTACAGCCCAAACACCGGAGCTCAATCCACGGGAAAGAATGCATAAATTTTAGTCAACAGTTACAAATTTTTTAGTCATACAAATTTCTGTTCTCTGTTTTGTCTGCTTTGGATTTTGGATCTCAAATTTTACTACTACTACTACTACTACTACCGCGTCTACCAGTAGTAGTATGAGCTAATTCTACAGTCTTACTCCTTGGTTTGTGTGTATCTGGAATTTTTGTAAATTCTTTGGTTATTGAATTGAACATGCAACTTTTTAGATTACTCCAGTTAGTTTGTGACGTCAACAAGGCTAAACACATCTCCCAAGGATTAATTAAGTTTTAATATTATGGCAATTGATAAAATACAAATAACTAAGACAAGTGATGAAGTAGTAGTAAAAAAACATCACAAAATCATACGTATCATTACATTATCCAATTTTTGAGGTGGTGGTTGATGATTAAGTGGTGGCAGGTTTTGGTATAGGGTGGAGAGAGGGAGGAGAGAGAAAAAATTGGGTTTTTAGGAGGAGTAAAATGGGAAATTCAGGGAAAGTGGGTCCATTTTCTTAAACTTTTGAAAAGCGAGTCCCTGTTTTTTAAACAAAATTAAAAGGCTGGACCATAATAATGATATTAATTCCTTCCTAGATCAGAAAATAACCGAGTAACTCAAAAGATCAACTACCCTCCCCTCTCATTCTTTACGACTAATACATCTCCCCATAAAAACACGAGAATTTTAGCGAGAGATAGAAAAAGGATGAATGACCTTGACTAGGTCACCCAAACTTTTCCCTCCCATATCAAGTAGAACTTTCAAATCAATAACTAGGACTAATTCATATTTGGGACCAGTTAATTGAAGAAACCCAAAAATCTAGGGTGTTTAAGCCTAAGCCTAAAAGCCTAGCCGGGTTAGCTAGAGCTATAGCTTCTTCAAGCCACGCCGTTGACAAAGAGCTACATACAACTACACAAGCTCAGCCATTGAGATAGCCACATAAAAGAATGTGCCTGTCCACACAAACGTTACAATTTCTTTGTTCTAGACTACAAATTACATTACAGAGAGCATAAATAAGCCACAAAAAAAGGGGGGGAAGAAATTTATAAATAAATAAGAAAAATACGACTTAAAATATCCTAAAATGATATAAACGAATATACAAACCCCAAAATAGAGATCAAAAGCTTTTTAAAAAGAAAAAAACGAAGAAAAAAGAAAAAAAATCAATGGCCTCATCAAGAACAAAGAAGAGACAAAATGTTATTTATGAAAATAAATTACAGAGCATTACATTAATATAACTACTATGACAATGTGTAGTATGTAGCACTATTATTCTTTCTGTGTACTTGTGTGTTCCCCAACAATTAAGTAACCTGCACAAGACCAGCATTGTTAGTCACTTAACAATACAGTGGGAAGCATAAAATTGTTGTCATATGCCCAAAATGCAAAAGACGTATACGTATACGTATACGTAAATCGTTGTCATAAAAATACTGTTATTTTTCGAGTTTTGCATTACACATTAAGGATCATTACCTACATACCCATGTCTATTCAATGTTATCCTTGTAAAATACTAACAAATAAAGTTTTTCGCAGATGAAGGTATATAACTAAAGAAAAATAAACATAGGCATACAAACTTGTTCATCAGACATGTTCTACATCTGACACAAGTTTATACAGAAGAATCTAACCAAGCCAACAAAATAATCAAATTAATGTGTAGAAAATTAATGAAAATTTTATTTTAGGATATTTTTTTAGAAAACTTTATTTTTAGCTGGCACTGAACATTAGAGCAAGAACAGTATAAGTTCAATCTTGTGAACGTCTAGAGATAAGAGTGACTAAGGACGCATAAAAGATTCAGTACTTACCGCAAAATGCAACTCAGCTTCAGACTTACAGAGTATCACGAGCATCTCCGTCTTGCCCACAAATCACTGTTACATACAAACATGAATGAGCACATTGTACAACAACGAGCACGAAAAAGATGAACCTACACATGGAGCTCTGATGTGTGTATTTTCACAGAATAACTAGATTCAGCATTGCGTTTTTACACGCGTATGGCTCTGTTCATTTCAACTTAATCATGCTGAATTGAGCTGAACTAAACTGCATGGATTCTGAATGAATAATAAATATGTGAGAGAAAATGCAAGTTGCAGAACTAAGTAAACGAACTGAATGTGGGATGGAAACGACAAAATGAATAGGGCCTATGTCCATTAAAGTTAGACTAGGGGATAGAAGTCTACAGCTTCATCTCAATATAGAGGTTGCTTAACATAAGACCCTGACTGACAACCCCGCTCCCACCAAACACATACGGTTATACAGACATACATTAAAATCAGTTGTAGACACTAAAACATGCTAATAGAGGGAGGGAGCAAAACCTTGGTAAAAAGCCGTGATGATCTTCTACGACTTGCACGAACATCTCCAGGAAACTGCTTTGAGGTCCTTGAGATTTTTGCATTAGATTTAACAGATTGAGTCTGATCTTCAATGCTAATGATTTGCCTCTTTCCCTTAAGTTCCCGGTTAGATTCAGAATCGGCAGGCTTTCTCCAGGTTTCCTCCAATGAGTCTCTAAAATCCAAGCATCTGAGTGACAGAATGAGTAAACAACTTGTCAGCTAATACGTAGAGCTAGTCCTCAGAATAAGAACCAACTTTTCTAGAATGATCTTACTCTGAGCTCTCCCTTCCATCCCGAGCATTGCTTCTACCCTGCACAGGACGTGTTATTAGATGCTAATACAGTGAATGCTGGGGCTGAAACAACACAACACTACTGATGCAAACACGGTTCTTGAAGGACCCTTTCTGGAATAAGCTTCTTGACATATTTCATCACCTTTGAAAAAGCAAAGGATCTTTTAACAGTATCATATTCTTCTCATTCAGGATCAGGATTCTAATAGTTGATAGAGTCAGCCAAGAATACATCGCGGGCTCTCTTGATAAGGGTTTGAAGGAATAACTTTAACGGGAACTCCAAAAAGAAACGGAAAATTATATACAACTAATGTGAGCTGTTTTGGCAACTTCAGAATGGTTATCCACGGGATTGTACATGTTCGACATCATTCAACATATTTTCCTTCAAAAATGGGTGATAGGTTTGGTTATTTAAGTTTTTAGATTATCATAGAACACTCACAAACTTTCTCTTAATGATTGTATTTTACAACAGAACCTCGACTTTACCATTTCAAGCTGTAAATATATAACAGCACACCATAACTTGAACCAAAGAGTCGCCAACTAAACATGCAGATTACATGCTTCTGCATCAGGAACAGAATACAATACTTAAAGCAAGCATTGAATTTTTAGCCAGACACTCAATTATGGACCTGATCAGAAGACAAATTATGCAGGCTACAAAAAATTAAGCTAAATAATCAAGCTGAAAAATGTAGAAGTTACCCATGGATAACAGATACTCATAAATTTCACTCACCCCAGAAGCCCAGCCAAATACCGCCTCCTCGCCCAAGAGAGGAAAAGAGAGAAGAAAAAAATGAATGAAAGAAGAGACAAAAAATGGCAAAGAGGTATTAATGTAACAGGCAAATTACCAAATCTCCTAAAATAGTTGTTGACTGGCTTTTGGGAATGTCCTCATTGAGTTCAGTTGAGAATGCTGGAGTGCAATGACTCGCCCCATTTCGGTTTGGAACAACCAAGTGCTCAGCCCCACCATTTCTGCAATGAGAAACTAATGCATCTTCCCTCTCGACACCACCCACAAACGAATGCATCTTAAGAGGTTCCTGACCAACCCCATGTGGGCGTAGGATGCCACCAGTCTTTGTCTCAATACTTTTACTGAGATTGACGACTCCCAGGGACTCATGTCTCTGGTAAGGAGACAAAGTCGTCGATTTTCTATGACTACTGCCCAAATGCTTTGGCACCCCTGTGATTTTCCTACTAGACTGGCTCAAGATGAATCCTTTACCATGCTCAGAATCCACCCTGTGCTGTTTTCCACCAATCAGATCCGATGGAGGACGGTTCACGAGAGCTGAGTTAGTCAATCCACAATACTCTGTTCCACTGCTTTGTGGTTGATCAGCTGAATCCAGACACAAACCATCTCCTTTATCTTGACCCAGTTTAGTACCACGAGGTGCTCGTTTCTCCACATAAGAAGATTTTGACGGTCCCTTGCAATTCAGAACAGGGTCCCGAGGACCATAAGTTTTCTGCAAAGATTGCTTTTTCAAAGCGCGATTGCCCACATTTATAACCTGGTTTTCCAACATTCCTGAACCTTTAGGATCAATTGACAATGAGTTCCCTGAAAAATTATGACATGTTTTGATCTGGGTGCCTACATTCACATCAGGACCAGCAGGCACAGCTTCCTCTCTTATTACGCAAGATTTTACACCACAAACTTGCTTTCCTATATCAAATTCAAGTCTGGATGAATTAGTTGCTTGAGCTTCCCCTACATTCTCCAGACCATGAGTGTTATCACTGCAAAGATTCACCCCAGGAGAAGACAAAGTTCCCTCACCTCCATCAGGTTCATCAGCTTGTGCCTGAGCACCTTCACCCATGATGGTTGGGTAAGATCTATCTTCAACATCCCTATTATCCATCTCCTGGTATGAATCAGTAAGAGAGGAACCTTTCATATGCTTAGAACTACATAACTGGCAGAGTTCTTGATTAAAACTCGATGACTTGAGCTCGTCCATATCATGACATAAATGAACTCCACTTTTCAGTCTCTCAATCCAGTCCGATGAGTTTGACTTCAAATCAACAAATAGTTGAATTCCATCCTCACAACTCACCTCAAATTGAAATTTAGAGGAGGGAGCTCCTACATGCGGACTTACAACAGAAGATAAGGCATTCTCTGGGAGACCTGCACCACTGTTACTATGATTATGAACATGGGTTAGAATACCCACGTCATCAGATGCCTGCATAGCAGAAGCACATCATCACTAAATGTTGAGCATATTTCAGATTGGTGCTAAGTGTCTAAAGCTATAAAATTAAAAATAATTCTGCTTCAGATTTTCAACATTAGCACACTTCAAGAAGTTTGAAACATCTGGATTCACAAATTAGAAATGACCTTTTGTATAATGCTCCCTGCCCTCAATCCAAAGTCACTTTCATAGCATAAAGAAAGCGACAGTTTATCAGGGCAAACAATAACCCAAAAGAATAACTTACTCTGTTACTCGGAACTGCCAGAGCTAAATGACTACTATGAATACTGGATTCAAGTATTCTCAACTATAGGCGATTTAACAACAGTAATCCCAAACCAAGAAATATGCACCACCAGTCCTAACTGGAATCCTGTTAACAAATTGCCTGTTTTTATTTTCTTTAAAAATCATAGAAAATGAACTTCCCCTTCTTTATCCAAGTGGAGGAAGTTAAACTAAGAAACACCTTATTGTAATAGTTTCTTATTTTGAATTGGAAGAAAAGAAATTCCTTCCCTCCACTCCCTCCCAGCTTTAAGCCTCCATCTCCAGCATCTCTGATGCACGAAAACACACTACAAGCTCAAGTACTAGTTAAGCACTACAGGCTCACATAGCCGCTTCAGACAATGACACGCACTGAAACACACCAATAACGTTTGAGCCGTTGGAAGATATGTTCTCTATAGGGGGAATCACGCTTGACCAGGAAGGGACACACAGGATTGTTTAAATCTAGTCCTTCCAACTCTATGCCTCTACACTGCAATTTAAGCATTCCTACTTGCCAGGTAGAAGAAAGAGAAAAGAAAATGCCTACTTTTTCTTTCATTTTGTCATAAAATGAAATCCTAACCTCCAGAGACTCTGCCACTGCAACATCTTATCTTCCCCTTCCTCTCACTCTAAGAGTCTCGATGCAACTCCGACCAGCCTTAGACTCCAAGATCCAGCAAAGCCCAACCATTTTGGCTTCCTCTGTGACAGATCTAGTGATCCATGGAGCATCTTCAGCCCATTGAACCTCACAAGCTTGCTCTACTCAGAACCCTAGAAAATCTTCTTCCACCCAGAGGCGGATCTACTAAAGCAAGGGCCTATGCACTTGCATACCCAGCCAGCCAGCACTCTAACACTGTAAGTTTAGTTATTTAAAATACCAAATAAAGTGCACAGCCTGCCTGTATACGTGGGTCTCCCCGTCTCCCGTAGTAGTACAGGCACAATGGCCTAAGCTTCACCGAGACTGATGTTTCACAATGCTTATAGGGTGCACTAAGAGTAATGTTTGAATGGGTTGGCTACGGTAATAAGGAAGCAGACTTGGGCTGAATCACACAAGTATATATTGGGCCGGATGCACCTAACTTTGTAGACCCGAGAGCACCCTATAACTTACAGATATTTCAGCCTTTGCTCATATCTCGTAGGTTGAGATCGGGAACAAATAGGCTCTTATCTCTTATCTGTTGTGGCCCTGTGTCTTGATGTCGATAATTAGATTAGGGACCTTAATTAGTGTGGCTTTGTTTGTGACTCAGTGGTTGACAAATTGTTTTTGATATTATTAAAAAACAAAATCTAATTAAATAAGGAGAATTGAATTGTATAAGATTAACTTTTGCCCTTGTGCACATAATAACACCCACTATTTCACTATTAAAGTTTTACACCAACTACCTACTCTAATCAACTACATACCCAAATCATGCTTGAAATTATTTTTCTAACGGAAAATATATTCTTAAGTAAGTAAAACTTTTATCCATTTTAAAAATCCAGATAAAGAAGACTAGAAATAATTAAACAGAACAAATTTTCAACATGTTCAATTTTTTGTTTTTCAGTAGATATTATTTTCTAGTTTAATTATAATAATAATAATTTTATAAAAATAAAATAATTACAATTATAATAAATGAATTGCTATAAATTTACAAATTAATTTATAAAATTGAATATTTTCCTCTTGGTGTGATTTCTATTTAGTAACTGTTTACACACCAAAAAAAATAAAAATTTAGAAAACAGAAGTAAAATGATACTGAAAATTGAATGTTAATACTTCATCTTACTAATAAAAAAGGCGGAGATCTAAGCAAAAGAAAAAAAACACATGGGGAAAAAAAATGGCGTGATTAAAGATAAAAGATAAGTTGTAATAGGCCATCACTGCATCTCTCCCCTCCTTTGCCACTCAACTAACTAGCAATGGAATTTGCCAGTGACCAGCAAGAGCACAACTAGGCTTGGAGGTCACTATTGTTGACCCTAATGGTAGGGGTCCTTCGATCCTTCCCCAATGTTATTCATTTTACCTCACATACGTGTGTCAAACACTCCATACTCCAACATGGGTATGAGATCCACACCCGACACTCCATTTGTCAGTCGGACACTCCCATTATTTTGAACTACAAACAAGGGTAAAAATAAAGGAAGGGATGTAGGAAGTTGTGTGAGATATACTCACAAGTGGGTATGAAATTATGAATTTGTGTACATAAACATATATGACACGCCTATTTGCAACAATTTAATGCGAAATTAGATGTCTTTAGAATTTAACTCATGTTTCACAATTGTAGTATCCCCATAACCATATTGTATTATCCCCGTAACCATGTCTAGATTTAGAACAAAGTTCCAGTGTTCAAAATTTTAAGTCATGGGAGGTCAAACACTTTGATCTTTATCCGTACCCCGACACTCCGTGCTAGGGTAATGTAGTCCTTCCCTCCCCACCTACTGTTATTTTCATGCATTTTCTTTGACCAGTTAAAGCTCTTTCTTCAACCACATGGATATTCCACAGTTAACTGGAAATCAAAATTTTCTTATCCATCAATTTATTTTTATTTTGTATTAAACTAAGGAATCTGTTAAGAGATTATAACAGCATCAGGGGTAGGTGCATCTGAGGAAAATAACCTAATATTGAGAATTGTATTGGATTTTTTTGAGTTGCAACAACTCTTATACAATCACAATAATTGCAATCATTTGATCCAACTTTCCTTGTTTTAATAATAACTATAATCCTTTACGAAGATAGTTCTCGTAATAATTACTGATAAAAGACACACAGATCGACGTACGGAATCTCAACCTGCAAATGTTAAGTTTTCAAACATAGCTTCACCGATAAGAACCAAACCTTATCAGAAGTTGCTGGATCCTTGCAGTTCTGCAAATCATTTTGCTGTACATCTCGATTATTGCTTCGGTTGTTGCCCAAGCCACTGTGGGACATTGTTCTTCTACAATCTGAAAGAGAGATTTTCGGAAATTTTAGAGAAATACAAGGTTGGGACAAAAGCATTATGCGTCTCTTCAAGGTAATCTTTTCAAGTTTAAAAGACAAGGAAAACCTGGACAAGATATTGGCCATATTTTGTATCTAACCTCTTTTGTTTTTCAATTCAGTATTTAATTAAAGTTACATGGAAAGCAGGGCATCAAAACTCATATGAGAAGTAGTAAAAAGAAAAAGAAAAAAAAAAACTCATATGAGAAACAGACAGATCAGATAAAATCAAAATTGACAAGAGTATTGCTAATACATGGTAAACAAATGACCCTTCACCCACTTCTGTAAAGATAAAGTGAAACAGAAACAGACAGAAGGGGGAGGGTGGAGGAAAGCATCGTGTACCTCTTCCCCGATCACCAGTCAGATCTATCCTCACTCCAGCCTGCAGCTCTGGTGTTACAGAAGCAAAAGGATCACTTCTGGTTTTCTCCCATATGGTTCTTGAATTCAGACTCTTCTTCTGCACTTATAAAGACGAAAAATGTAAGCTTTTTAAATCTGTTAAAGGAAACATATCATTTTTAGAACCTGTAACGACAAGAAATCAAGCAGATTTCAACTGCTTCGCTGTATCAGATATTAAAAAGGAAACAAACATTGATCCAAAATAATTGGATTACATATTGTAGAGATGGGTGTGTTATCCCACCAGACAAATCCAATTGTTTGGATAAGAATAAAATCAAGTCGAATTGGCATTTTTAAGAAAATATCCTTAAATCGCAAATTCCTGCGTACAACCGTCTAACCATTAGAAGACCCAATCTAATGGTGACTTTTAGCGATTTATGGCTATTTTTAGTGACATAGGGGTGACTTTTTACAACTTAGCGTATTTTTACAAAATTAACTTAAGTTGTAAAATGTCAACCTTAAGTTGTTAAAAATAACCCTTAAATTGAAAAAAGTAGTCCAAGGGTTGAGTCATCTAAAGTTAGACGGTTGCACAAGAGTGCTACTCTTCTTAATTGCGATCTCTATTACGAGAGGGACAACTGGGGGACTATAGCAAGAGGGACAATGGGGAGACCATAATTTGGGATATTTATGAAAAACCATTTCCAAATATTGTCTCGAGTAGCCTTTGGAGTGATGGCCTGAACCTCTTGAGCACGGACACGATAGGTGCCATGTCGTGTGTCGGATAATCAGACATGACACATGCCAACACTCAAGAAACGATGCATATCAAGTTTCTATCCTCTATAAATGGTGTTTCCCCGTTTGTGTCACTCTTGAGCACGGACACTAGATAGGTGCCATGTCGTGTGTCGGATACACACATATGACACGTGCCAACACTCAAGAAACGATGCATATCAGGTTTCTATCCACTATAAATGATGTTTCCCCATCTGTGTCGTGTCTGTATTCGAGTCTTTGCAACCTAAACCTAAACCAAAAGGTCACTTTTCGGGAGATGATGTTACGTCATAGGATGGAGTGCAGTCTAAGTCGACCGTTTGAAAAACAGTCTCTACTAGCCTATAAAAGTGAATTAAAAGGTAAATCATAACAAATTAAATCTAAAAAAACAAAAATTACATGACTATTCTCTAAATAATAACGTTGCAGATCCAAACACAAAAACTTAGCCACGTTGAATCTAGTACTACTTTCAACCATATCAAACCCGAATATAAAAATCATGATTGAATCAAGATAGTGAACACAATGAAATAGAAGAATAAATTTTTTAATTGTGCCCTCAAGTCTACCTTGTTGTAAATGCTGTCATCAAGTAACATTTGCAAAACTCGGGAACTCGGTATAGTGGGAAGCAAATTTAATTGGTGTGTTTGGTAAAAAGTCTATTGCAATTTTCTTATTTTTTGGAGTTTAAACATAGAGTAATTCTCCAATCTGAATGAAATTGGGGGATTAGACTTTATGTGGGCTTGGGCCCTTGGTAATATTTTGGACCATGAATAATATATTTGAATTCAACACTTAGTCCACTAAAACAAAATGTGACGAGTTTAGTGTAACTCATCATCGGCATTATAAATTGGTGCCAACACGTATATGTTTCGCTTTAAGCCCGAATATGTTTACTTTATACTAAATTTTTGTTCTCCTAAATTTATGCAAAACTGCAAAATGATTATAATTTAATAAATTCAGGAGAATAAAAAGAAAAAAAGAAAACAAATAACAGAATGGCAATGGAACTATTTTCTAAATTTAAAGCCCTCTTAACTTTCTCACATCTACTTTGAATCCATCCTATCTCGTCATTTTAACCGGACTTTTGAAACACGTAAAGTAGGGGATGACAAAGACAAATAGGTTGGGTTCGTGGTTATTTTTAAAGTTAAATGTATCGACAAGATCCCAACCTTAAATCTATCTTATTTTCTAAACGCGTTGGAAACCAAAATCTACATCTTATCAACCTATTTGTCTTATCTATCATAGTAAAAATAATTAAGAAAAAAACATAAATTAATAATTCAAAAATGAAACATCATTAGTCTTAACTAATACTATGGTTCTGTTCACTTCAACTGAATGGCAATGGGAACATAATGAATAGCAATATGTGAGAGAAAGAGTAAGTTGTAGAAATGATGAATGAAAGAGTGAAGGAATGATGAAATGAAACAAGACCCAACTAACATGCTACAAATTATGAAATGCTTGGTTACTTATTTACATAATAAAACTAAAATGAACGCTGTTGAATTAAATAGGTCAACAACGTAACATTTTGTTGTCCAAAATCTCAATACTAATCTAACTTATTAATTAAGGCAGCTTACATGTATTAACCATGTCTTAAATGGGTCAAAACATCAAGCCCTGACCTGCTTTGCATGTCTGATCCAAGCTGCCAGACCTACCTAAAAGTAAGGCCCTACTGTTCTAAAGGATTTTCTAAGGAGGATTTTTAAATTCACTTGCGGCCTGGGGGAGATATGATCAAATGGCTTATACTTCTATGCTGCATGCAGCTCTATAATAGCAAGATTACCTCGTTGCTAGGATTTAAAGGATAATAGCATTAGTAACGAGATTGACCAGAGTATATTCAGAGCATTTTAACTTACAAAGGTTGACCAAAAAACTGACACAATACAATCCACAATGAAGAAAGAAGGCTTCTTAGCAAAGCCTCTAATAGTGATCTGAAACTCAAGTATTAACTGATCCGGTAATAATTAGAACGATAAAACCCTCAATCATGATCTATAGGATCTACAGTCTAAAAAATTGATTTACTAACTTATTGGATTTCAACTTGCAGTTGTGCATAGAATAGAATTCAAAAATATATATATATATATATATATACACACACACACACACACACACACACACACGTTCAGGTGTGAACTCCACTTATGTGTGAACTATGTGAACTTTAAATCTGGACCATCCATTCTGAATCTAGGAGTTGAGATCTCCCTATTCTAAATCACGTTAATTGTTTCTATCTTTCTCTCACTTCTACTCCTCTACTTACTGTGCCACCATTGTCCATCTTCATGTCACCCACTACCCAACTACCTCACATACTGCCCAGCCACTATCTGGCTTGCTGATCGGGAATTTCCAGCTACTAGCCAGCCGTCGTGATCCCGACGAAGCAAGCGAGCCTTCCTTTCTACCCCAATCACAATTTCTCTCTCACCTCTTTGTATATCCAAAATTTAATATGAACGATTAAGAACGACACAATTGCTTGGCTTGGCAGTTGCTTGCTAATGAAATTTACCATTGCAGTTGCTTGTGCCTTTCAATAGATAGGTACTATTGTGTGATTCTGGGGATGGGGGCTTAGCAAGCTTGTACCACATTGGAAATGGAGGAGAGAGAGAGAGTTGTGAAGATTGTCTTTTTTGAACTCATGCGTGGCTCTTTGCCAAACTGAAATCGGATTAGCTAATACCGGCGGAGGTAGGTGGTGACAATGGCGGGCGATGGTGGCTGAACGAGAAGCTGCGAAAAATTGTGCTTTTCACTTTGACTTTCATGAGTCGCACTGTTAGTAGACAATAGCTACTTCTTGTCCTTTTGTACTTTTCACTTTGATTTTCATTTGTTTAATTTCCTTTTGGAATGATTGTATTGTTACTTAACATTTGATTAAATTGATTTGTTTGTTTCTGTGAAATAGACGACATATTATGAGTGATGAACATGTATGTTTTGACGGATGAATATGCATCCTGTGAATGATGAATCCGCATTTTATGGGTCATGAATTTAGCCATGTATGTGATGAATATGTATGTTATAGGTGATGAATTTTATTCCTAAGAGTGATAATTATGCATGCTATAAGTAATGAATTTAGTACCCAATGAAAGTTCACATAGTTCACACCTAAGATTAGTTCGCACCAGAACTTGACATTGACACTGTATATGTATGTATATATATATATATATATATATATATATATATATATATATATACACACTCCCTCGGTCCCAAAATGAAAGATATGTTTGCCATTTTGGTTCGTCCCAAAATAAAAGTTACATTTCCTTTTTTGGTTATATATTTTGCAATAAAGTTACCAACTTACCCTCACCCACTTGCCTACTCTATCTCCTTCACATGTTGAAAAATCACTCTCTCTCTCCAATCACTTTTTCATAAAGCAAGGCCCCTACGGTCAATTTACGCATCCAATAAATTTTGTCCTAAATGTCAGACATAACTTTCATTTTGGGACAGAGGTAGTAGAATAGTTGGTCATTCATCAATCATCATCCATGAATTTGATGTGCAAGTCATTGGTATGGATTGCACAAATAGACAATCACATAATGTATACTTCATTACTCACAAAATCATTATAAACTTTAAGGGTGTACAGAAGCAAGGCGATGGTCATACAGATTGGCATACTCCATGAGACTAGATGTTTACAAAGCCAAAGCATGGTAAGAATTATGTTGGAGTTGACTGCCAAGCTAGAGGCTTCCTTCATACCATGATTTGAATTGGAGTACTAGCGATAGATGATTAGAAATAGGGTATGGAAAGAAATTGTACTGATATCAACTTTTAACTGTATGAAGAGGCATCAGGAAAAGAATATTCATATAATGGTATGCTGTAGCAAAAATTTAATAGACCAATTAGTAGATGTTATTTTAAGTACAGAGGAAAGGAAGTCAGTCTCCATTCAATATGTGCGACAGGAGAGGGAAGTTTTGGTTCTGCAAACTTTTCTGTTTCTAGTAAAACTTTAGAATTTAGCATTCCTCCAGCCATAGTAATTGCACCAATGATGATTGAGGAAACAAATGAATGAATGATCATTAAAATTAGTTATGACAACATACATACTGAGGAAGTGAGGATTAGCATATGATTTCCATACATTTACTTACTCTAAATGGCATCTTATCCAAAAAGATGTTAACTTTTGAGAATTTATTCAATCAGGGTCAAATCTATTTTCCAAACTCTACTTGTATCTTAAGGAACAATATGATGTTAGTGAAGTTTCCTTGAATCTTTTATACTAAGAAGTAAAGTTCCATATGACAACTTCCATTAATCCTCACTATGTCTAATAACATGACCCAATTAGAATGTGGAAACACATTCCCCAAAATAAGCCAAAGATGGGAATAACTTTAGTTCTTCTAAAGCCACCGCCTGGCGCTCATATCAACTTTTGTTCACCATAAAACTTTTATTACATCACATGCCAAAACCTTCCATTGGGTATGTCTTGTTCGGCTTTTATGAAGAAATTTTCTGCGGAACCTTCCAATACCAAGAAAGCTATGCAAATGAATGCAATCCCCCTCACAACCCCACTAAACAAAAAAGTCTAAAAACAAATTTTTTTTGAAACATTGAAAATTTGGAAAATGTGACCATTTGAAAGCCAAGACTTAATGTTACAGTTTCAAGGAAGCTCTTCCCACTGAGTGATATAACGGCAGATTCTCAATGTTCATAAACACCTCTTGGAGAGATACCGAACAAATAGGAACAGCAATCATAGAAGGAAAATATGATCAGATGAATTTGAAAGAAATTTGAATCAACAAGTTGTGCAATGCCTCCAAATACAGGAAGGAAAATATGTTCAAATGAATTTGGAAGAAATTTGAATCAACAAGTTGTGCAATACCTCCAAATACAGGATCAAAGATGTAGCCATTTCAGAATTTGACTTATTAGCAGGTAGCCCATATTTCTTGCACAAGCCTTGGAGATCCTTCCTTGAGAAGTTATGATACAAATCCTCCTTCTGTTCTCCCATATGTTTGATAGGAAAGTATCAACATATAGCCTGAGGCCGAAACCATAGTATAGTCAACTAAGGCCACTCACCAACAAGTAATCATTCATAAACATACAAGATGATGATGTATGCCAAACAATAAGTGCCCCACAGTTCAAGAATCACTTCCTTATATTCAAAAGTTCAGATGTTTGTTTAAATAGAGTAAACCAAACTTCATTCAGATTGTTTTACCTTTACTGTGTACACATCAAGTAGATGTAGCTTAGGAGATGGAAAACAATAAACAAAATCAAAAAGAGCATATGCTACAGCCAAGGACCTTTCCTAAGGGGCAAAGAGTTTGTGCTTATCAACAAATCATATTGATGCTGCGAAGTATGCCTCCCACTTCTCTCTTTCTTTTATATCTGGTTGCAATAACACAGGGAAAGCATGTTGTAAAGCTAAAGGATGCTCAAATCTGAAAATCCAAATCACAACTTTTCTTTTCAGCTTCAGTCACTACATCGTCCATTTAGGCTAGAACATGCTCTACAAACAAGGACACAACCTAGTGGCACTGGTAGATATAGAAATAGCCCACGGCACCTTCCTAAAAACTCTGAATGAAACATTACAGTTACCCAATAAAGAAACCGATAAATGGATTAAACTTGAGAAATCTAGCTCAGAGTTTTCATGAAAAATATCACCGAGACTCGGAGATGTAGATCACAAAATGTTGGCCAATCTGCAGAAATGGTGACTACGCCTCAAGACGTATTCCGATTCCATATCAAGGAAACGACATTATAATTCTATCTTTACACGGAAAATTAGTATACTGAAATACCTAAGCCAAAAGTTATATCATTATAGTAGAAAGCAGAAGTGTGGATAATGCATCACACACACAAAAGTCTGGAAGACTTGAACTCTTTGTAGGATCATTTTACCTTTTATTAGAAGTACAATGAAGCTCTTTCTTTCTTGACTTCATCTAAATTTAGTAACATATAAACTCCTATTTGGACTTGTAATAGCAAAATACGGACACATTTTGACATAACGTTAGAAAATCCAACCATTGGTACGAAAGAATATCATCTGAGTGTGGATCCTACTAAGGATGATAACCAGCGAGGACAAGATATATGCAGACTTATCCTCAACAAGCATATAGGTTTTAGAAGCACAACAACATTAAGCTTTTCATTAGTAGTTTAGTCTACCCCCAAAAAGGGACATAATTTAAAAGTTAAAAGAAACATTTGTCAAGCGATCATTATTAGAGAAAACCATCAAAGGCAAGCTTGACAATGAGGTAACTTCAAATTTTCCAACTACGCCCTTCTGAGTTTTGTCGTTTTATAGAACAACGTCCCAACCCATTCCACTATATATGCAGTTTCTATAGTGGGCCATCCAAAAACATGCCGAGTTGTAAACTAATAACATCTCACTTTGACTTTCTTTTGGCTTTCATGTTCAGAGGCTTCTTTTCTTAAAAACAATGCTGACTGATTGGATGCATGATGATTAAGTGAACCGGAGACGTGGTAATCCAATCCAATAAATACGGAGCATGTCATGTGTCCCTTACTGTTGTCGCNTTTGAGATTAGGAAGCACAAAAATGCATTCCTATAATCTAATAAACTATTTTTTTAGCAGTCTTAAGCATCAAATTAACATCAAAGGTGTCTTGGTTAGACCTTACACATCAATTTATATCAATTAAGTAAAAAAGGAAATAATAAACTCCATGTCTCCATGCAGGGATCAATGAATGTCTCAAGAATGCCATGATAATAAAATGTTGATTGGCTTATAAGTGGTTAGTTTTGAATGGCTTGGATCACGGCGCCAAGTTATGATTTTTCTTTTTTCTTTCCATAAAGCCATGTCAACATGATGATGAGTGGCCTAGGTTCATCTGATAACTTTCTGTGCAGAGTGAAAGTTCTCTTCACTTCAAAATTTACTAAATAAAATAAATAGAGATTAAAATGCAAGTGCCCAACAAACAACTGAACAAGCTGTACCCATGATTAAGCAGCCTTTAATGAGCATTATAGTACATATCACTGAGCACCAATTACAGCAAACAAATTTTAAAATTGCAGTTCAAAGAAGAAGTTTAAGAACCTCAACAAATATACACCAACCCCAAAAATTAAATAAGGAGATTGAACAGCTCAGGGTTCAATATGCCCATTAAGCTAAACCTAAAACTCAGAAACTGACAAACAATAATTTCAACAAACAAATTGAGATTAGGGTATTGTGAATTAAGGGTTTGAGAGCGGGAAGAACCCAGTTTCCCTGTCAAATGGGGTGGCTTTTCGCTTTGATTTCTTTCTCTTAACAACATCAAATTGAAACTGGGAAAACATAATTAAAAGCCAAAATCATCACAATCCCTTTGTTAATCGAGTTTCTTTTTTCACATTAGAATAATAATGAACCAAAAAGTTAACGTAATTTGCAAGTTCTTCATCTCAATAAAACTTGTTTTTTTCGAAACAGGGGAAAACATAAGAGATGAAAGATGAAAGAGGGGAAAGGTACCTGATCGGATAATATGGCCGGAAACTGCAAGAACTGAGAGTGAAGTACACAGTAGAAGGGAGGGGGAAGGGGAGAGAGAGAGAAAAAGAGAGAGAGAGCTGGGTTAGCTTGGATGTCTAATTTTTGAAAGAGGGCGAAAATATTTAACAGTTAAAAACGGCTTCAAATTCCTTTTATAGAAACCCTTTTTTGTTAAAAAAAATAAAATAAATTGTTAATTCAAAGTTTAAATGGCACACAAGTGTAAGAAATAAGAATAAAGGATCTTGGTCTGGAATTTTCTTTTATTAGAGAGAGGATCCACATTGATTAAGTGGAAACATGAGGTATATGGGAGGTGACTAGATTCACAATCTGAATGGGTTCTTTCGATCCTTAAATATCATCACAAACTAATTAAGTCGTCTATTTAGTAAGGTTATATCCTATAAAATATGACTCAAAAGAAGAAAGAAGGGCTAAACAATTATTACTATAACATAAATCGGACTCAAGGTTGATTTGTTACTCATGAGCATGGTCTGGATTTGCTACAAATTGAGATGAGTTTTTTTTTTTTTTTGTTAAGGGAATAATATGTTTTATTTCAAAAATCTAAATACAAACAAGATTAAGAAAGAAAAAAGAAAAAAAATGTGAATACAAACAACTATTCATTTTACTCATCACAATGCATTTTAAACTCTATTCTGATCCTTAATTGTTGGAATTGAAACTCATCCTCTAATCTAAACCCATAATCTCTTAGGCTTGGTTATATATATGTCGTTTTTATTGATTGTTGATTTTTGTTGAACTCTATTGATTTTATTGATTTTTGAACTGTACAAATAACAAATTAGATATCGTCAATAACTTCTTCAAGTTTGGAGGGGTCAACCTTATTTGGTGGGAGCATGTGCATTATATAAATCTTTAGGGTATCACAGTTGTCTAGCGCAGATGGAAGTTGGGGCTTGATGGATAGCTAATGCGCAATGAGAACGTTGTGTTATTTAAGTTGGGGTAAGTTTAATAACCCAATAAATCTATGATTAATGATAGCTTAAATGATTTGATGGTACCAATCACATCAATAAGTTGCATTTCTTTCAAGGAGTTCAAACCTACGAAGTCACACGGTTAAGTGTGTTTGATTTGGAGTATTGTTTAATTGACTTCTTGGGAAGTTTTTAATGTAGCATGTGAGCAAACAGAAAGCATAATGAAAAGAATTGTTCACTTGTTCAACTATCTTTGATAAATAAATATTTATACTACTAGAAAGTAATTTTTGATTTATATAAGCATGTTAGCTTTTTGTTGATTTTGAAAGAGATTTGATTTTGCTAACCATCTATCTTTGATACACACTAATAGAAAGTAGTTGTGTTTGAGATTTAGTTTGAATAGTGCCTATAAGTTGTCTTTTGAAACCCCAAAACCCATTCCATTGGCTTTGCTAATGTTAAGGTCTTGGTAGCATGGTGTGTATGGTAAAGTCTTGAAAGTGTTGATACTTGAAGAGTTGGAGTTTGGAACATTTGCCTCTTAAGACGGTTTTGATACAAATAGATTATTATTATTTTTTATTTATTTTGATAATGAGGAACTTTGGGCGTAGTTAAAGGGAATCTCTCAACACATGGTTTCAAAATCAATTGGTCTTGTGTGGATCTAGTGTATTCATCCAATAAGGTGGACTGACATTTACTCCCTCCGTTTCGCTAAAATCTTGTCGGCCAAAGTTTTTCAAAGTCGAAAACTTTGACCGTTAATATATGAAAAAGTATAATGATTTTCAAATTAAAAATAATATTTTTGGATTCGTCTTAAATAGTATTTTTAATATATCAAATTTTTATAAATTTTCGAGTTTATATAAATACATTTATTCATGGTTAAAGTGCCGTGTTGGAGACCGTGCACAATTTGGACGACAAGATTTTAGTGAAACGGAGGGAGTACATATTAGCCCAAAAGCAAATCGAACCCCATATCTATAGTGTATTTTATACACTAGGTATACAAAAGTTTTTGCCAATATTTACTCATGCAAATGGTCACCTCTCTATTTTACGATATAGGGCCTTCTTTATTTTCTGAGTCAAAATTTGTATACTTTAATCACTAATTCATGGGAAAAAAAGATTGATTTCACAACATAACAATTATGTCATCAAATTGATCTCTAAAAAACATTGAAAAAGTCAATACACCTTATATGGTGAAGTGTAGGGAATAACTTATTTACCAATGAATCAAGAGGAGTGCTACGTGCACTTTCACTTGAGAGTGCAATTTGCACTTGCACCCCTCTTCTCTCACAAAGTCAAGAAAAAAGAATTTGAAAAACTTAAATAATTTATTACCAAATCCATGTGTCACCTTCTAAGGTTGAGAGTGCAATTTGCACTCTCAAGGCGAGAGTGTAAATAGCATTTCTCATGAATCAAATACTCTCTTCATTTTAAATAAATATTTACACTTTTACTTGTGCGGTATTCAAGACAACACTTTGTCATAGTATTTAAGATGAATTTAAAAATTATATTTTTACTTTGTATATTATTATAGTACTTTTTGGCTTACTAATAGTCAAAGTTCGTGAACTTTGCTTACTAATGTGAACTTTGACTTGTAAAATACGGAGGGGTACCTTTTAGGCTTTTACTGGTAAGATGTCTATAGGTTTTCAAACACTTAGCAAAATGAGGAGCAACGGTTCATAGAAATTGGAGTCGAACTTTTTTCTTTTTTTTTTTTTCTTTTCTTTTTTTTCCTAACGTAGTGTACCTCATTGTCAAGTCTAACAACGGCTCTATCTTCTGTATCAAAATCTAAGTGCTTAGGATCATTGTTTTACTTCTTTCCCGGTAACTATTGAATTTGTCTCAACAAATTTTAATGGTGAGGCACACACGATCTTGCAGCCCAGACCGTTCCTTTCTATATTGTTCGAGTTTTGATTTTAGAAGAAAACTTCAATTATATTTTTCGTTTTTGTACAAATCTATAGCATGAAAACCCACATACAATAGACAGATTGCGACCGAATTCATATTTACAATGCCAATTCCAAATGCTTTACCCATTAAATTGATCGATATTTAAATTTTAGATCATCACATACATACATACATGCATATAGCTTGTAAATCGATCCGTAGCCTCGAAATCCAAGAGAAGTGCACACAGGGAGATGTATGGATTCAAATGAGTTAGATCTAGCATTGTTCATATCAACATACACTAAGAAAAATTTATCAACCAAAATCATAAAACTCAATCAACAAATTGAACACAATTAAGAAAGAAAGTTATATTTACACCCCTCTCTCTCACACACACACATAACCACAAACATAAACCAATGATCAATTAGGCTTCTTCATCAACTTCTGCTAATTAAGCTAGCTCTTGTTTTATAAATCCCTTCTATGCAATCAGATCAAATTTGAAAAAAAGAAAAAAAAAGGACAATTAATTAAGTTAGTTAATCAATCAAATTACTCAATTAATGAATATAAACTCAAATTAATTAATTAATTAATTAACTAACTCAAAGCAGCAAAGCCACCTGCCTTCATCATCTTCTGGAACTCATTAAAACTAACCCTACCATCTCCATCCACATCCACCTTCATGATCATCATCTTACAATCCTCCAAGCTCCGGCCCGCCCCGAGCCCGAGCGAGCCCAGCACGGCCCGAAGCTCATCAACTGAGATGAACCCATCACCATTCTTATCGAACACGTTGAAGGCTTCTCTCATGTCTTCCTCTTCATCGTTGGCGCCGCTGCTGCTGCTGCCGCCGTCGTCGTCGCTTTCTCTCTCCTCCATGATGAGGCGGTAGAGGGCTTCGAACTCGTCCCCGTCGACGCAGCCGTCGCCATTGGCGTCGATCCGGGCGACAATGTGGGCAAGGTCGTGTTCGGGGATGAGGATGCCCATGTTGTGGAGGGAGGAGGTGAGCTCTTTCAGGGTTATGCGGCCGTCGCCGTTGTGGTCGAACATGTCAAACACCCGCCGCAGCTCCACCGCGTCCATGGTGGTGGTTTTGGTGGTCGTGGCGGGTTCGAGGATGACCGCGGTGGTGGTGTCTAGTGGCGGTGTCGGCAAAGACGGCGTTGGTGGAGAGGGATCGGTGGTGGTGTTAGGGAGGAAGTAGGAGGAGAGAGGGGTGTTAAGAAGGGAAGGGAAGGAGAGAGAAATGGTTGGCATTGAGAACAAGTGGATGGTGGTTGGACTTTGTGGTTTTTGGTTTGTGGCCTTTGAGAAATTTTTGGGATTCAATGGAGGGTTTGGGTGCTTAAATATGATTTGAGGGGTGGGGGTGTTGTGGGGTTGCCTTGCCTACCAATTTAGTACTAGTGTTTAATATGACATGGTTTTGGCATTGTAAAAAGATGAAATTAAGGCTTTATTCTCCACATCATTGTAAAAATAAAAAATAAAAAAAAATTAATTTTTATTGATTTCAGCAAAAATTAATAAAAATCGAAAGATCAGTAAAAATCAACAAAGTCACTCTCCAATTCTCCACCGAATAAACCAAATCCACAAAAATCAATAATTAATAATAAATATCAACAAAAATAACATGAAAAGAACATACGTTAAATCAACAAGTGGTTACTGTGACTGGTTCGACACTCTACTAAATTATAGAGACTTAATCAGTT
The DNA here is from genome assembly GCA_030267885.1 of Mesembryanthemum crystallinum. Taxonomy (NCBI): domain Eukaryota; kingdom Viridiplantae; phylum Streptophyta; class Magnoliopsida; order Caryophyllales; family Aizoaceae; genus Mesembryanthemum; species Mesembryanthemum crystallinum. The sequence continues at coordinate 23,028 of BSSO01001297.1, forward strand.
CTTTTCAATTTAAATTTGCAGTTCTTTTTTCTCTCACATATTACTAAGCTTAATTTAATTTAGCACTATTCAGTCCGAAAATTCATAGCTAGATCAATTAAGATGTCTTCTTAAAGCATACTCTTAAATGATTCTCATTTATTGGTAATCAACTAATTGGACTATATAGTGAGACCACTCTTTAAATCTCAAATAAAGAAGGTATTTAATATAGTTTAGCCCGCTCTCTACACAATGTCCAGAATGTAGGAAGGTATCACCTAACTTAGATCGTGTTCAATTCAATTGAATAGTTCATACGTACTAAGCTAAATTGAATGGAAATAAACAAAGAGATATATAATAATGTATGAGAGATAATAAATAAACTTCCTAACAAAATTGAATTGAGCTAAACTAATCGTTAATGTGATAACAACAAAACGAACATAACTTTCCTAAACTTATAGAAGTTATATCACTATCTGAATTCCAAACTCGTTTTCATTAAATATTATATGAGGCAGCCTTATATGTACATGACTTTCCTAAACTTTTAGTTAAAAAATGATACCAGTACGTCTCATATCTACGAAACCGCCTCATAGGCGACAGACTGATTTATAGATCTACATATGTACCTTTAAGGGAAAAGCAAAAAAGCAAAAGTAAAAACATACATTTGATTCCCATGTCCCAGGTAATTAGAGAAAAGATACTTATCATGCATGGTAGGCAAGGCATAGGGATTGATTTAACTCCAAGTAATAACTAATAGAGTAAGAGTATAATGTTGTGGTATTAAGATGCTAAAAGTATACTCCATGATTCATACACTTGGCATCAATTTTGGCCTTATAATACAAAGAACGCGTTTTGCTGTTATAATTGCTGCCTGCAGCTGGAAGTGTATTAATGATTAGCACAACAAGTATATGTATGTATGTGGGTGTGGTGTGGGTAGCAGCAAATTAAATACTATAATAACTAATGATGTGGCCTGGGGACTATTTGATCATCATCATCACACAGACACTAGCTAGTACGTACTACATTAATTTAATCAAAATTAATTAATGTTAGTATTATGTATCGGGTGTTTAGGGAGAGGAGTGGGAGACAGAGTGAAAGCTACTAACCGTTGATAACGGATCTAAATCACGAAGAGAGAGAATAAGAGAGAGACGTTGGAGAATGGGACGCGCCAAAAAGACCGTTGGAGAGAGATGGGAGGGGAGGGGGGTTTGTAGTAGGGCTGTCAAAAGATGACACGACACGACAATATGATACGAACCGGATACGAATAGAGCGGGTTAGTGTTGAGAGTTTACAATCCGTTTAATTAAATGGGTCGACATGAGTTACACGTTTAATTAAACGGGTTAGGTTAAGGTTGAGATTTTCAACACGAAAATGACCTGCTCCCAACCCGTTTAGTTATATTCGTCAAATTTAAAATTAATTACCTTGAAATAAGTAACCAATGTAATATAATTTCAACTAATTTGAGCAATTTAACAATTTTAGATTA
>BSSO01001298.1:0-24535 GCA_030267885.1 Mesembryanthemum crystallinum
GATTTTGGGAGTTTTGTTAAGGTAAGTGGGGGACGGAGGGAGTACATTATAGACTTGTTAATTTGTAGAACAATAGCACAGTCCGCCAAACTCCAAAAAAGCTCAAACAGTCAAATGCCACGACTAAGTTGCAGAACTTTTGGCGTATTTAAGGCTAATAAGTGCAAAATAGGTTTCCAATTTTGACGCGAATTTCCTTCAATTATTCTGTAAAGCTTTCTTAATTTGGAAAAATATATGCTTCATTATTTTCACAGAAGTGGTATGCGGAAGTTCTGTGATTCTGTGATCCAATATGCAAGTACCAAAACATGGGATGCTGATGGATAGTGAGAATTGTGTGACACTGGTCTTGATCACAAAGCCGGTAGAGGATGGTGAGGTGGTGACTGCTATCCTCTATCTTTCTCTTTGGTTTTTCTTTTGTCCTTACTTTTGCCATCATTTTCCTTTTTGATCTAGAGGATCAGGCTGTTTATTGAGTTCTGTTCCATGAGGAGAGTAGACATGTTTTACTTGGTATATAGGAGCTCTACCCCACCTGGTCGAAGTGAAGCTGCACACAAGGAGCTTCTTTATTGTTTCCTTGATAATTTGGGAACTTGTGCAAATACCCTGCTTATAACTCGTTAATGGCGTTCATCCCCTTTTCTGATAGGCTAAGAAGTCCTAGTCGCCTGCAAGCAACAATCTTATGCTAGAGAGCCCTGTCAAAAATTTCATAGCCTTAGCTGCTGTTGGATGAGTAACTAATTCCTATCTATGTGTGGATTATAAGGTAGCTATTCATGGGATATTTGTTCTGAAGCACCTCATTCTTTGAGTTGTTTGACTTGATGCTCCAATTTCCTGCAGGAAACTGGATATAGGAGCAATTCTTTAAAAAGAATATGGTTCTTGTTGTCCATGAGAATGGACCTCAATGAGGGACTTATCCACGGTGGCTGATAAAATTTCCTTGTTTGCTCATTCCAGCAGGATAGTGAACCTGATACAATTGACGGTGTTGGTGCTGAAGCGGGACATGTCATTAGGACAACTATTGGCGGTCGAAATGGTCAACCTAGGCAGGTTGGATGAGTGTTATGTATAAGCTTTCAGGTTTTAGACTGGTTACAATCACTGAAATCTGAGCAACATTTCTGATTGCTGGACAGACAATCAATTATATTGCAGAACACGTGGTTGGAACTGGTTCCTTTGGTGTTGTGTTCCAGGTAAGACTAGCCTATGCACTTTCGATCTTTCCAGTATTTCGATCGCTCCAGTTATTGCAACTGTTTTGTAAATATTATTTCTCTACTTAGGCAAAATGTAGAGAAACTGGAGAGATCGTAGCTATCAAGAAGGTTTTACAAGACAAGCGCTACAAAAACAGAGAGTTACAGATCATGCAGATGTTGGACCATCCTAATATTGTAGCTCTCAAGCATTGTTTCTATTCAACAACCGACAAGGAGGAGATATACCTTAATCTTGTGCTTGAATATGTGCCTGAGACTGTAAATCGCATTGCAAGGAACTACAACAGGATGCACCAGCGGATGCCTTTAATATATGTGAAACTTTATACCTATCAGGTGGCTGTGACATAATCATGATTATCGTTGTTATAATATTAGAAACCTGTTAGTTTTATTTTCATCATTAATACCCTTTGGTTACCTTTAAATACTAACCCTACACTCGACAGGATTATTACTGGGTCGTGGTTGTTGTTGGTTACCTTTAAATGCCAATACATTAAAATAATTTCAGCCAAGTATTACAAAGGGATTAGTGGAGGGGGAAAATGATTTTCACTGGCTGGATATATGGGAGAGAAAAGAAGTGGGAAGATGAGGAATGCCAAAGCCAAACATAAGGAAACTATTTCTTTACTTCTCATTTTCTTCCATTGCACTCACAAGGTGGAAAAATAAATGTTTTTTTACCCTTGCAAGATGCAGTTAAAAAGAGCAAACTAATAGATTGGCCCATGTCTCTTCATAATTATTTCAGTTGAACTGTGGTTGGGCTTAGTCCTCGTACCAAACATTTTTTAAGGTTGTCAAAGTTAAAGGAATTATAAAATGTCATCATATTAAAGTCGATGGTTGACTTACTGGGCTACATTAGCAGGACTTGTGAAGCAATTACCAACACTAAAACAAATGGGATACTTGGCTGAATTATATCAAAGCTAGGGTACAATTCTGGAAACTGCAGAAAAATAGGGTAGCACCATAGCTGTACAAAATCTTCCTAAATTTTGTTGATTAAATTTTATGCTTAATCTTTCTGCCTTCTGGGGTGCAGATCTGCAGGGCACTGGCCTATATACACAATTGCATTGGCATCTGTCATAGGGACATTAAGCCTCAGAATCTACTAGTAAGATTCTACAAATTCTTGAATTACTCAGCTCTGAGCCTGTAACTATAATGTATTACAAAATGGAAGGATACTAATTTGTTACCTTTAGATTCCATGATATTTCAAAGACTTGTTAAATGTACAATATTGATTTCACATCATTTTACCTGCTATTATGTTTTATTGCTACATTTCTGCATATTTTGTACTATAAAGTATGTGATTTTGGTCTTTAGATGTTATAAGTTTCTTTCCCAATTTGCAGGTGTTTAGTGAAAGTAATAAGCAATGTGGCAACCATTGGTGCTTGTTATTTATTTTTTTTGAATGTGGACCATATATGAGGCACTCAGGTAGTTTCAGGAGAGATTTAGAAGATGAGAATGGTACAAAGATGGAAAACTGTATATCCAAAAAATCAAGAATCATCTTGGTAATTCCTTTTTAATAGGAAAATAAAGGTGGACATCCTACTTCTAGTTTCTAGATTATGAACTCAGCTATGAAATTGGTGTAACAACAGCAGAAAGAAGAAAAGTTTAGTAGAGCAGTTACTAAAGTTGATGCTTTATCTTACTCATGAAACTGTGATGGTTGGCTAGTCATAAGGAGACAAGGATATAATATTACTAGTAATGATGAAACACAAGATTTTCAAATAGAATGGGAATAAACTTGCAGTTCATGTGCGGAGGAGAATAATCTCTGAGTAGGCATGTAGCACAGTTAAAAATGACATAACTATTCTTAGGCCAATCTATTAAGATTGTGTACTTTTCCATTTATGCAGCTTATTGTTTTCAAGCAGTTTCTCTGTCTTTTTACCTCTCTAAACATTCCTTATTTTGGTTCTTCTTACAAAATATTTTTAAGCATTCTGAAGGCAACTTGCATTTCCCTTTCCTTTTCGTGTTGAGGTAATAATTCTTTTTTTTTTTGGGGGATGGGGGGGAGAGGTTCAAGTTCAACCAGTACAGTCTTTGGTTTTCGCTTTAAGAATTACTGAATGCAATGTTGAAAATGAAAATCTTTTGCTTATAGCATTTTGCTGTTGTTGGCTTCCATGATTAATGAAGTTATCATGAGTGAAAGGGGATGCCATTTGATTTCTTCTGCTGATGTACTACTTATTGATTCTTTTACATTTATGTGGGAGTGGCAATCATCCTTTACAGATATCACTATGCTGTACTGAATTGCTCATTGCTTATATTAGGTGAATCCACATACACACCAGCTGAAACTTTGTGATTTTGGAAGTGCGAAAGTATTGGTATGCTTTTCATTTGCTGGATATTTGATTAACAAATCATGTCCATTAGAGCTTCATCTCTTTGTCTTCTACCTTCATTTTCTTTTTCTTTGTTCAAAATTTTATTTTCTATGGTGATTGTTTCAGGTCAAAGGAGAGCCCAATGTTTCTTATATATGCTCTAGATACTATCGTGCTCCTGAACTCATTTTTGGTGCAACTGAATACACCACCGCAATAGATATATGGTCTACAGGATGTGTGATGGCAGAACTGCTGCTTGGGCAGGTGCTTGAATATATCATGTTCTGTTAAGCTTTTAAAATAAATTATTGCTATCAATAAGGCTCCCATAACCAGGAGCCTTGTGCTCAAGTGCTTATCAGGCTTACTTGCCAGTGGCACCATTGAGGTTCAAATCCTAGTAGCCTCACTTTTCAGTTTTTATGTAATGGGTATGCAACAATATGGCATGTCCCAGATGATTTGTTTGGGGGAGGGGGGCTGCTCAAGACTACCTAGCTTGGCCAGCTCAAGATTGGCTTGTGTCTGTGGCCCGACTGGTCTGGGCTGGCTGCAGGCTTTTCTTACTATGAAAGAAAATTCTGTAGTCTCTCATTGTGACTGACTGTTTCTTTCTAATTGTGACTGGATACATGCTGCAGCCACTGTTCCCTGGAGAAAGTGGGGTAGATCAACTAGTGGAGATCATTAAGGTAACAAATCTTCGTTTCATTTTAATGCCTCTGAGTTCTGACCTCCCAAAATTTTAGTTTTTCTGTTAAGTTATTCTAGATCATAGATCAGGGAAAGTTTATGAAGATAAGGAAGAAGAGTTTTTCGTTGTAGTAATCAAGTAAGAAAGCGAAAAAATGAGTCCAGGTTAACAATTGTCTTTGCGAGGACTTTCACATGTTGACTATGCTGAAGCTAATGGACAAATTTAGTTGGAAGAGATATCTTTGACTGTAACTTGAGTGAGATGTATAAGACTGAAGGAGTTATTTATTGTACTTTTATTGGAAAATGTAAAGACAAATTTATCCTTGCTGAGTTCAAGGGTGTAAAATGTACTTATGCTTATGAAGCATGTCATGTTACGAAAGTGGTTCATGGGAAATCCTTTATATAACAGCTATCTTTTAATGTTTTGTATAGTGTTCTAAAAATTGAATTTCTGGAGATATGGCTGTGTTAGTTTCTTCTTCAATGCTAGATTTTTCAGCTCATTGTTATTCTTGTTGACTTTCTTCTCTACTCTTAATGGTAGAAAAAGTAGCAACGTTTTTTACACCCGGAAGCTAGACAAATTTAATGGGCACCTATGTAACTGTTTTTCGTGTTGTGGTTTCTCAAGTTTTTGGTTCCAAACTCATGATGGCTTGCATTCCGTCATTAGCATATTCTAATGGACCACCACATCGTTATAAACTGTTAGACAATACATCTCTGCAGGTTCTGGGAACACCAACAAGGGAGGAGATAAAGTGTATGAATCCCAACTATACGGAATTTAAATTTCCGCAGATAAAACCTCATCCATGGCACAAGGTATGACCAGATAGTTCAAATTTCTATAACTTCAGCTTTCAGTGAAAGTGTATGATCTGTGTTAGTTATGCAGGGGTTTTATCAAGAACATGGGTAAATTTACTGTCTGTCTTGACTATCTTCTTTGAGATTAAAAGAAACGAGAAATGCTCCATTGCTGGAAGCATTGCTGCGACTTTACTGTTGAGGGCGCAATGCCGCAATCCTTGTTGGCCTTGTGCTACCCTTGTAACCAAAAAACAGTTCTTTGAGATTAGTCTTTGCACTCTGCAAGTGCTTTCGCAAGTGATCTTTTATATTCTAATAACAGTCTGTGAAGACCTTACAAGTGTTGCTCTGTGCATATATGTTTCATGCGGAAGCCTAGTTCTAGTTCCAATTGTTCTCAAATGCTCCTGACCTAGAACCAGAAGTTTAAAATAACACTTTATTTGATCTTGAAGGACAATGATATATTTTTTGGAAGTATATAACAGTCTTTAAAGACCTTACAAGTTGTTGCTCTGTGCATATATGTTTCATGCAGAAGCCTAGTCCTAGTTTGAATTGTTCCCAACCGTCCTGACCAAGAACTCAGAAGTTTAAAATAACACTTTGGTCTTAAATCTTAAAGACAATGATATATTTTCTTGGAATTATATCAAATTAATAAGAAATGAATTGCAATATAAAACTGTAATTTACTTTGGAGGAATTAATTGAAAAATGACTTTAGGTGGAATATCTGGTAGCTGATTGGGATCTAGTTCACTCTTCTTGATAAACCCAGGCACCTAGATAGTTGATGACTAAACCAGATGAACCAAACTTTGGAATTCCAAACATCAACAGTAGAAGATGAAAATTGAGTCAATGAATACCCAAGTTGTTTCGAGACCCTGGTATGGAAACTTGGAGAGAATCAGCTATATAGCTTCTTTATGGTCTAAGGCAGCTGCGGCTTCTAGAATTATTCTGTTTATGAGGTTCAAAGATATTTGGCCGATATGCAATTAGCTTCCCTATAGAGGACGTCTCATCAGATGTCCTCCTCAGCTGTATCTTCCAGCTTCCAGTTCTTATAAAAATGCCTTTTCTTCTCTGAAAAAAGAATAGAGATTGACTTGGTGAACAGGAGAAGACCTTCATGTCAAATTGAAATGGGGGCAACCTGGCTAAAGTAAAGGAAATAGGACCTGGGTAATTTGAAGCTCTTTGCATGACAACGTCAACTCTTGCCTGGGCAATTTTTTGTAGAGGTTAATATATGGATGGTGATTCACATAAATGCCTCAAGTGAAGAAGTTGGAGTTGAAGGAGATGCCAGAACTTTAGAGCCAACATGGGATTAGGAGGACAATATTATCAGGTTCTGATGTTATTGTTAGTCTCCATCTGAGTAAGGTTTATGGGAGGGGACGAAAGGGATAAATGAAAGTTGAGAAGGCTTTGGAAGTGAAAAGAACAGGATTGGAAAGATCAATTATGAAGATATTTAGCTCGAAGATAGAAAAAGTTGACTGCCTTTAAAATTTGGAGGCATTTTCAAGGCAGAAGTTTGGGGGTTGATAGGAAGAAGAATGGCGAATATTTTGTGATTGTTTTTGCTCATTGTTTGGACTACTTGGTTGTAACTAGAATCCAGTATTTTTAAAAGTTACTCTATTCCACGTGGGATCCAATGGAACAAAGCGGTTCTTCCAGCACTGTTGCCAAGGAATGGATTTGGAAAAGCTTGTTTTTCAAAGTTTTGTATGTGTAATGTGGATTTGGTTAGTTTGTAGATACCAATTTCTCCCACTACATTCTTCTCATACAGATAAAGTCCCATTTTAGGAAAACTATGTTACCTCAACTCTGCAATGTCATTTTAGAACAACTGTAGCTGTTTAGCAGCACTGCAGGAGAATGGTGTTGACTGACCAATTGACCATCTAATTGTGTGACAATTTGAGATATTCCTGAAGTGATGACTCTGAACTATTGCATAGCATTCCAAGCCACAAATTGAGTGTCCTCTGATTATTGTCGATTTCTGCACTGTCCTTAGCTCTCCAGCACATTTGAGGTCATACTGATTTCAATTTAGTGATTTAGTGTGCAGAAAAAGAGGCAGTATTGTCCATTTCCAATCACAGCTTAGATAGGCATTATAGATTTAGAAAGCTTATGATATAACCATTTCTACCCATATAATAGGTTTTGACATTTTGTTTTTAGTCTTGTTTTATAAACTACACAATTGTAAAGATTTGCTTATGCAGTTAGTAGTGGAAAGTTATTGAGTTATGTTTCTGTTTAATTGGTATTGTCAACATTCCTTCTTATTTGGAGCTTCTCTGTTACATTGTGCTGATGGTTAACATTTAGCTGTTCCCGTTCTATCAGGTCTTTCAGAAACGTTTGCCTCCTGAAGCAGTTGATCTGATCTGTAGGTTTTTTCAGTATTCTCCGAATTTGCGATGCACTGCTGTAAGTTGGATATTGTCCTTTTGATACCTGGTTACATTTGTGCTTTCTATCTTAACAGAATTGAATTGTACGGTGTGATGATCATTGTTTGGATATTGATCAATACTTATCCTGTGTTATTGTACTGCAGTTGGAGGCTTGCATTCACCCCTTCTTTGATGAATTGAGGGATCCAAATACACGTCTTCCTAATGGCCGGCCTCTTCCTCCTCTCTTTAATTTCAAGCCACAAGGTAAAATTTGTTGTCTACATAACTTTTTAGTTATTTTTGAGTGTCTCTTGTGATCTTTCACTTATACATAAAGCATTACTAATATGATTTGAGTAAGTGACCAACTTATTCAGAACAAAGGAACCAATTTGGGCATTGTAGGCATATTTAATTTGGCAGTGGGGAGGAATGTTGGATTGGAAATATGTTACTCACTCAAGAATACCTAGGTCTGACCCTCTTTGATACGACACTCAATACTTCGAATTAGACCAAAACAGGCAAAACTATGTTGCGAGTAATGAATATCCGACCTTTGATTTGATACCCATACGTAATCCTTGTCCCTAGAGGCTTGGTTCAAATAGCAGAGCTAGGATATGGTGTAAACAGAAGAGTTCATGGCTTGGCCTATGAGAGAGAATCGAAGGGATGGCAGCAATGACAGAATAGTCTGTTGAATCAGTTAACTTGTGGAGGTGTTTGGGCTTCATGGGAGAATTGACAGAAACAGCCCATAACATGAGGTCATTATGTATATAACTTGGATGGAAAGGGAAGGGCTTAAGGTTCAGTATAGAGTTCCTAGATTCAAGAACAAAAGGGATTTTAGATTGGGAAGAGGAGCACAGTCTGTTGTTTATATTTTGGAGGTTTAGTATTGCTGGAATGATTAGCATTGAAGAGTCCGAGGAGAGCTTGTTGTAGTTTGGCATGTTTTGAACTAATACACTATAGGAAGGACTATAACTGACAGCGTCAACTGGGTTATAAAGTCCAGAGTTGGGAGTATTGCAGTAGTTATAAGAAAATGTCGAACTGAAGGTGTGAGGTTCATCCAACTCCAAGTCTGCTGTGTTCAAACTGAGTTTTGTGTTACCTGGTGCAGTCCCATGCACATCTTCATATCTAATTCCAAGGACTAGCAAACTTCCTGTTAATAATGGAAGGCTGGAAGCACAACAATCAACATGCTTCAACCTCTTAATAAAGAGAGCAAGGTAAGATGTAACGATTGGAGCAAGCTATTTCCTCTTTATTGATGTCGTCCTGGATGACTGCATGTGACCGACTTCTGTAACTTGATGTTTGTGATGTCAAAATCACCCTTGCAAAGTTTATTCATTTTTTAAGAGTTCTGACGTTAATGTCCCAAAATGCCTTGATACTGGGAGTTTTTCATGGAGTGATAAAATGCGTTCTATCTTTGGCCTCTGTTCCTTTTAACTCAACCTGTACAAGAGTGCTGGCAATATGTTATGATGTGCTGAGACTTCCATCATTGAACCAGGGTAAATTAATGACATGGTGGATAAGCATGTTGTGGGGACAGAGTCGACAGACAAAAATATACTGGATTTGTGGAGTGAAAAAAGCAGAATAAAGAAGCAGCAGTCGCATTATAACTATCTGAACATTACCTCCAATGCTGGCGATATCTTAGCAAATCTTTTCAAAGCTTCTTTAAATTTCCCACATTCATTCATCTTTTGATGAGAAAAAGATTGTATTGACATACCAGAAAGGTAATTGCAGCCTAGGAGGACAAGAAGTCCTGGGAGAGAAGTCTAATTACAAGAAACCCCAATGCTGTTGGAGGTCAGTAATTGGTACCGTGCCACCTTGGGCCAGAGCATCCCCAAAAACATCAACCGATCTCGAAGATGACTCGGATTGGGTAACCAATCTCAATGATGACTGGAATGGCCCAAAGTGAAAGTAGGAAACATTGCTTTTCTGTTCTCTATTTCTTGTCTTTGGTCGGGATGGGGGTGGTGATGGTGGTGGTGGTTTAGAAGAAAGCATTCTTTTCAAGTATCTGCGTCTCTTTAGGTATACTAACTGTTCTCATACATTCCTCTTTTGTCACTAAAGACTCCTTTATCTTGCAAGAAAAAAATGTTTTTGGTTTTAGTTTGGCCTCTCTTCTTTAGCTTTATGACATTGTCATGTTTATCATGCATGTGGCAGTAAATAGTTAAACAGTTAAGGGCACTGTTGGAATTGGTGTATGTGGTCACCATTTGTACCAAAGCAAAGCTCCTAGTTATTGTAGCTGAGCCTGTTTCTCCTAGTCATAACTCGTCCACATTTTCCTGAGAAGCCTTGTTGAATCAGCCTTCTATATATGGATTTTCCTTTGATATATAGTTTAGCATGAAGAGCTCCATACAGATGTAAATACGATTGTAGTGCTGACTTGGCCTTATGCAGGCCAATCCAGATATTTTCTAATATGAATAGAAAATGTGTGTTCCCTATGCGATCCACCAGGCAGCATTGTGGCCATGTATATCCTTGAAATGAAGCTACCTGTACTTATTTTGTGTGTATTTTGCTCTAACAGAACTCTCTGGCATCCCACCCGATATGGTAAACCGCATCATCCCAGAGCATGCTCGAAGGCAGAATCTATTCATGGCATTGAACTCTTAGAAGCTCTTGGACATGTTTGCAGCGCGGAGCTTGCCACAGCCGATCTGCTCAGAGTTTTCACAGCTCTTTGTCTGAAGTTCGGTAATCCAGATATTATCATGCCACGGCCAATGGTTTTGTAAGCCATGGAGTTCTTGCAAGCGCCTGGAAAGAACCTGATGATTCAAAGACAGGAGGAGGTGGTTTCGGGTTATTAATTATTATAAAAAAAAAAAGTATAATCTTGAAAATATGCATGCTTTTACATAACCGGCACTGATATGTAGTATAGTAGTCGTACAGATTATGATGAGGATGTATCGTATATTTCAGTTTGCGATTGAAGAGCTTCCAGCATCTTTTTTGTGTGTCCATGGTGTGCTTGTTCTGTGAAGTACTGCAAGTGTTTTTATTTGCACATGTTACATCATACAAGTTTTTTGTATCAAGGATTGTATTCTAGTGTAGTAAATTACATATAGGTGGATAGTTTGGGTCTCATGAGGGGAAGTGTTAAAAATGAAAGCTGAACTTCATAACTACTAGCATTGTCATCAATGAGGCACTGCTGTTACAACTTCTTGGATCCGATACCCAGGTATATCTAAAATTCGACATATGAATCTTCATGATTCCCCTTCACTGCCTAAAGTGGCATTTGGTTTATTTCATGGTATGGGGTTGGAATGAGGAATGATTCTGTGGGATTTGAGGTTGGAAACTTGGAATCTTAATTATGATAGTTTGTGTTTGGTTTAAATCCTAGGATCATTTTAATTTCGTTTCTTATTGTTTGGCTCACTTAAGGTCTGGAATTGAGAATGAAACTATTTCTGTGTGTGCAAGAACGAGTCTACTTATATTATTTGCCCACTTGACACAAAAGGCTTTAGAGTTGGGTACAAGAAAGAGAATAACCTGTTTGCACATACTCTCACATGAAACCTCTCAAACCAAACATAAAATTAACTACGTGATGACAATCACCTATATTAGGGTCTCTATTAAGCATTCTAACACAAACACTATACTTAATATAGTCTACTACTCGCTGAACAGTCCTTCTGAAGATAGCATAATTCCCTTCTGAAACTCATCACCCTCCTTTTGACCCCCAACCAGTAGATTGGAGACCTTATGACTAAATTCACAATCAGAAAACAAATACCCTTGATCTTCTTCAGCAACACAACATAGAGCACATCTGATCTACTGGGGAAGACAAGTCCTCTCTTCTTTGTATTGTCATGAGTGGAGAGTTTTCTTTGTAGAGCCATCCACAAAGTGATAATGTGTCTAGGGATGGTTGCAGCCTCCCTAACTAGTTTATGATATTCCCATTTGTCCTCTTGCTCTCTCATAGCATCACAGGTAGTGCCAATATTGAACTTACCCCTTTTGTGGAATTCGTTAAATACTCTTTAACTTTGGTCTCATCACCACATGTTTATAAGAACATATCTCTGGTTTTGATGATTCCTTTTCAGAAGGAGGAATCATTTTGTTTGATTACATACCCCCATATACTTAGGAAAATTTTACAATGACCACTGCTTAGTGGTGGCCATTGAAACCTTTAATATAAACCATTAGATTTAAGTGAAGTAATCTTATGCTTTCATTTTCCCTTATTAGTTATAAGTTTGGTTGAAACCAAAAAATATTTTGGGTCTAACCAAAGTGATAATTATGATTCTATGAGAGAGCAAGAGGACAAATGGAGATATCATAAACTAGCTAGGATCAAAAGACACATAAAATCGTGCCATGTGAATGAGGACTATGAGGCTCTAGGGCAACTATTATTTTACGGCTTCAATCTCTTATATTGCTCTACCTCCTATATGCGTCTCTATCTTCCCTCCTCCTTTCACGCACAATATGTAGTTATCATATCTTTTAATCACTAGCTGTTTATTGCATGCAATGCATGCATAATTTAATAATTAAAGTATTGTATAATTTAATGGCTACATTAAATAGTAATTGGGTATATTTGATTGATTTACTATAGAAATACAAAATTCAAATAGATTGACACTATTGTACGTTGAGCCTTGAATAATGTAATTCTTGAGTGCAAAAACATCAATTAGACCAAAAAAAGTGCTTGAGAGATAGCCACGTAAAATTACCTCACCTCACTAGGTATAGATAGCTCAAGTAAAATATAATTTTTGGAGGAAGCAGTAGAAGGTAGGCAAAATTAAAATAAAATTAGTTATTAGCAAATTATTATTTTTATTCAATGAAATGAAGTAGTTACATTAACTACGAGAGGGGGAGTGGGGAGGGGGCAGTTGGTACTTTTATTTTGTATTTTCAATATTTTTCAAATTTTAGTAACTAATCCCCAAATTGTACTTTTAGTGATTATAGTTGGTTAATAATGAAAAATAGTAACCGTGGATGTAGGAAGTTAGATGACAATTTTTGTATATTTTTTTAAGGTGCGGGATGTTGTGGGAGGGCAGGGAGGGAGTTAATTGGATAGAAAATAGGATGGTAGTTTTTTAAAAAAAAAATTATGAATATGAATATTAACTTACAAAGTTGTCCTTAGTAACTTATGGTAAGGTGTGTAATGAGTGAGGGTAAAATTGGAAAATACAATTTGGACACCAAAGGTTAGGAACTCCCTTCTAATATAATCATAATTATCACTTTGGTTGAACCCAAAATATTATGACACTAGTGCAGAATGTATCATACGCAACGCCTTATATGCGACGGTTCATTGGCAAACCGTCGTATAAGATATTATATGCGACGGTTCTTAAGTATAACCGTCGTACAAGGTGTTTATATTTTTTAAGATGGGTAATAGGCGACGGTTTTTCGGTATAACCGTCGCGTATGATGGCACATGGGCGACGGTTGTAGTAATAACCGTCGCATATCCCATTTAAATTTTCGGGCATATAGCGCGTTTTCATTTTTTCATTTCCCCCTTCTGCCTTTTCTGGTAGCGCGTTTTACATTTTTCATTTCCCCGCTTTGCTTTTAGTTCTCAGTCTTCTCTCACGCTCATTATACCCTAGCCTTGCACTATCTCTCTCATTCGACACTGCGCTGTCTAGTACCCACCGTGCAAAAGCTCTCTCTCTCTCATCGCTCACTGGCGTTCTCTCTCATCCTCCTCTCCGTTCGCCTTCGTCGCTTCAATCACCATGACAGAGAGGTTCCGGCGGTGGGTTTCTTCAATTCGCGGCGACGTCTCGCTGTGGTTAGGTTTTCTTTGTTGCTCGTTGCTGCTGTCGCTGCTCGCTTGCCCACTACAGAAACTCGGGTTCAGGGCCAAAAAGTAAGTATCATAAGGCATGGCTTGTTGCTCAATTTTATTTACTCAGCTGGGCAACTCCCAGTCTCTATATTTACTTCATTTTCTGATTTCTGATTTCTCTCCCCTTCATGCCCCAATTCAGTTAGGGCTTCATAGTACATGGCTGCATTGGCGAATTTGATGAGAATTATTCGCAAACATCAAGCATTTGAATCAAATTTGTATAACTAGGTAAGTTATCGAATTACTCTATTGAGTTGATCTGAAGTTCTTTGCACTTTTTCAGTTCAATTTCTCTTGGTTCGCTCTTAGCGTGTGAATCTTAGGATTAAGCAATACATGTGTTGCATATCCGCATTCAGCAATGACAGTTTTGTTTGAAGGTTTTGATTTGTCAAATTAGGGTTAATTCAATAGATATTTCATTTGGCTGATTGTTACTATATTTAAAGCAAGTTCATGTGATGCCAATTATAAACAATTAGCAAGTAGGTATTCATTTTATTTAAGGATTGATTTGCTGATTTATAATTCCTTAATCAATTGATCTCTGCTTTTACCTTAGGATCGGGAGCAATTAGGGCTTTCTTTGGCTACTTCATTCCAACTTTGGATTGTTTGAGGTGTAACTCTGATTACTTTGATGTCTATACTCTTGATTTTGATTTGCTATCCTAATCTCACATGCTCTGTACCTATGTGGTTCTTTTGTGTGATTTTGTTTATCAGTACAGTTTTGCTAATGAGATAAGCTAATAAACTTGAGGATTCTGTGAGACACTCCACTAGATTATTATGACCTGAAGACTTGTTTATTGAATTCTTCAGTAGCAAGCTGGAAGTGTTGGTTGTAATTAGAGGTACAAAGTTGTCTTGTGATTAATCTATGTTATTTCTTTTTGCTATTTTGGTTTTTGTTTTTGATTTGCGGATTGCTTCATCTATTGTTGACTACATGTACTCTTTGCAAGGGCTATCAAAGGAGTTCTACCAGTGTCCGGGGTATTTTACTGGATTTCTTTTTCATGTTTGTCGTTTAATCTTAATTATGAGGATGAGATTTAATTTGATAGCGCATATATCGTAAACCTAAACAACTATTATCTTCCTTGAGGAACTGCAAATATTACTGAGAGCTTGTCCTTCTACAATAGGCTTAAAAAGAGCAGCTGCAATAATGTAGGTTGAATTTGTTCATGGATTGGATGGTTGAAGGGGAGAAATTTGGTCCTGTATGGTGTGTTGGGCCCTTCTACACTTCAAGTTTGTCATCTTTTGCTCAGGTGATCTTCTAGACTTTTATCTTTGATCTAATTGATGCAAGTATTTATTTTATGATTCCAATTTTCACGAGTTTCATTTCTCTTATAGTTCTAAGAGTCCCCAAATCGGCATTAGTTGCAGAGAGATCAAATACTTATTGATGCTTTCAGAATGCATTGTTCTCTCTCCGCTATCCAGGTTCCCATTTATGCGTATTGTTTATTTTTCATTTTTTTGGATCATTTTGGGTTGGTCAAATTTTAGAAATGTTGCTATTTCTTTTGATTATGCACATTTTTTTGGATCATTTTGGGTTGGTCCCATTTATGCGTATTGTTTAATTTTCTGCAACAGTACCTATTAGAAGTAGTAATGACAGCTGCAGCAGCACTTATTTTGTACTTTATTTTTGTAAGCAAGGCAAGTTTTATTGTTAACTTTAAGTCTGTGTATGCAAGCTTGTGTGAAAGCCTAGTTCAGGACTGAACACCATGATACAGTTAGATTAATCTCATTGGAACTGATCACCATGGTTCAGGACTTGAACTCAAGATGAAGTTAATTTTATCATGGTGATCATGTTTTTATATTAAGTCTACAGTTAAATTAATCTCCCCACAGATATGAGTATAGATGGGCTGATGGAGTTACTATCAAGAAACCTATAGAAGTATCGATGCAGATTCATTATTGAACTATTCCTAGGTCAATTAATAAGTGTGCTTAAGTTTGGTCACCTGAACAACTATGATTCTTCAGTTGAAATTACCTTAGTTTCAAGCTACAAACTAGGTGATGGTAACGTCAGCATGCTTTCATGGCTTGGTGTTGCAGCTATTGCTGGGTGAGCACTTGTGGTTTTTCAGATCTTCTTTACTAATTTGAGAAGTTTGAGCCAAGAAATAAGCTGTGCAATTTGTTTTCTTTGTGAATAACAGGATGTTGAAATGAAAAGGAAGGAGAGTTTATCAGTATTGCAGCTTCTTTTGTACTTGTAGAGTNTACGTATTTGTGTAATTGCACCTTGGTACAAGCTGGCACACAACTTGCGTTTTTAGATTCTCCTAGAAGCTTCAATTTTTTCGGTTTACCTTTTAAGGTCTCAACGCTCACGATTTATAAGGCCTTTTTTGATTATGAGAAAATTTGTTTTCCTCTCATGATTGAGTGTACTTGGTTATAGAGCAAATTGAGCATGCCTTTCATACTATTCCTTTGGTCTTCGAACACTCAGGTTTTTTCATGTGCTCAACCAACAAAGCTAAAAGATTCATAAATCCTGGCAGCATGCATAGATAGTCAACACAATCAGACTGCATCTCAATCAAACTAAAGCATTCACAAGTTCCTTCCACTCTTGAAATGCCGTTGAGTCTTGTGTACATATAACACATGCCTTTATAGTTAACTTTAAGCCTATTAGCTCAGATGGGAGAGCATTTGTGCTATTGCACAAAAGACATGGGTTCAAATCCCAAATAGGCTAAATGAGAAAAAAAAAATTATTAACCTTATGCGACGGTTGGAACCGTCGTATAAGGTCATTTTTTTTTTTTTTATTTTCCAACTATCATACGCGACGGTTGTTTGACCAACCGTCGCGTATGATGAGCCTTAAGCGACGGTTGGTTTGACTAATCGTCGCATAAGGCTCATCATTCGCGACGGTTATTTGACCAACCGTCGCGAATGATAAGCCTTACGCGACGGTTGGTTTGACCAACCGTCGCATAAGGCCTATCATACGCGACGGTTGGTTGACAACCGTCGTGTATGATAGACCTTTTGCGACGGTTCATAACCGTCGTGTAAGCCCTTGACCTTTTGCGACCCCTGCATACAAGACGGTTAATAACCGTCACATAAGACCCTTTAGAACAGTCGCGTAAAGCCTATTCTCCACTAGTGCGGGTAAGGATTATAGTGTGGTTCCACCCGGGCGGGTGGCACCTGGGCGTGCCCTTGTACTTCGTTTCTCGAACTCTTGACTTCTAACCGGCTCGTGCTTCCTCGACTTCTAGAATATGCTCCATATTGACTCTCCAAGGCCCATAATTAGTTTTAGTGTATCAAATGGCCTGAAAACACATGAAACACAACTATACCCCAAAGTAGTCATCAAATCCAATTAATTCAAAAAATTCTCAAATCATTGGAGACAATCACTATCAATCCGAGTCAAATGAGTGCAAATATACTTGAAAGACAACTCAAATAATGCACTGATCACCAAGAGTTCGTGACTGAGCGCCTTGCTTGCGAATGTCATGACCCGAGAGGTAAGTTTCTTCTTCCTTGGTCTTGTACTCGAGAAATTCCCTCGTTATTTTATTTGAAGCGTCATTTTGTACAGAGGAAAATAATGTCACAAGATGAAAAACCCGATAAATGGGTGTTAATTCACAAAGGGAAGAAAATTTAAATCTAAATCACGTGCTTTGAGGAGAATATCGTTTGGATAATGTGGGGACCAAAAGGGGGTACTTTGACACGTTGAGGGTCGTCTATCTCTTAGGGCAGAGCTATGACAAGCCCGGCAGGTTGACCGCCTGAGGTAGAGGCTGACTGCCTCGGGTGTAGAGTTCACTGCCTAGGCGGGTTAGGCTCATCGCCTAGGCGCTCTGCTCTTCACCTTGGCGTTCAGCCTGATCGCTAATGTGGTTAGCTGATCGCGTGCGTGACGCATGTCTGTGAGGTTTTCGCTGTACTTTTGCAGCTTCGGGGTCTATAAATAGAGCACCTTGTGGGCTTTTGAAGACATCTATTCCCACTTTGTGAGCTTCCAAACACTTATCCAGAGATAGGAAATATCATTCCACAAAATATGGTGAACTTTGAAGCTGTCTTCGACTGTTGGATGAGCGATTTGTCAGAAGAAGAGAAGCAATTTTTGGCTTCTTTCTCTCTCAATCAAGCAGGTGAAGGTGTTGTGCGATTTATTGAAGGCAGCCTCCAATAATTGGGATCTCGATTTCCATGTTTTTCTCTTTGGCGACAAGAAGCTCTGCCCTCTCCTTGAGGAGTTTGGGGCAATAGCTGGTGTTCCGAAGGGCGCACTCCCCGCTCTTCCTTATGTTGGTGAGGAGTTCGAGGAGGATCCCCGCCGAGTTCTTAGGTTCTCTAAGTCGCAGATCAAGGTTTTGTTCAATGGCAATGGAGTGGATCTTATTAGTGTTGTGCTCACTTTCTCGACTTTCAAGCACACGCATGATGCTATCTCCATGAGGTATAAGAGGCGTGCTTTCATATTTTACCTGTTTCGTTGCTTCCTTTTCATTCATGGAGAAGACGGGAATTAGGCATAGGCTAGCATGTTGCGAGTCGTAGAGTAGGTCCAGAATGACCATTCTCCGTTTGCTCTTGTGGTAGGCGAGACAATGCTCGGTTTAGATGATTTCAGCTCTCGGGATGGTTTTAAGCGAAGCCCTCTACTTCTCCAAGTAAATTTATTAAGTTTTGTGCATAATTCTACTTACTCTCTCTTTTCTCCCTTGTCTTGATACTAGCCTTTTGTTATTGCTAGATTTTGCTCATGGAGCACGTTGCCTTGATCGAGCGTCCTCTTGACCCGATGAGCTACTCAGCTAGTCTATTTGCTACTCGCAGAAGATGTATCACTCAATCAACTTTTGCCGAGTGAAGAGACTTTCTGAGTGATGTCCTAATTGTGCTGTTCTATGTTCAGTTGTGGCATACCGCAAGGGTGGCCTCTCTGTACACTTGTATTCTCGGGTTGAGGGATGTCACTTTCTTCTACTGCTATCGAGTGAGGCGGCGATATGGGTTGAGACAAATTATCCTTATTCGTGGTTGCGAGAAACCTTGCACAAAGCCTCTCAATGCCCATCTTATTGCGAGGTACAAGAGATACTAGCACAAGCTTACGAGGTGGAGAAAGCCCGTCATGTTTGAGACTACCCATGTCTCGGATGAATATAAGGCATGGCTCACTTGTGAGAATCCCGAGATGAGGGAAGTACTTCGCAGGTCTGAGTTTGAGGGTTTGGTTCCTTCTAACAGCTTAAGTTGCTGATGCCTGAAGTTGTCCCTTCAAGAGCCTCTGGCATTGTTATCGATGAGGGGCAAAGAAGAATGGAGAGGAAGGAAGACCCTTGTCCATTTGATAAGGGAAAAGGGAAGATGAAGGAGCTCGGGAAGGAGAGAAAGAAGAAGCATTACCTCCAAGGAGAGTCTTCTAAGGGAAAGTAGTCCATTTGTAGAAGGTGTTAAGAAGATGGCGAGATTTTGAGTATCCTCCCGTCGGGGTTAAGCTCAGTTGGGTAGTGGTGGTAGCATTACTCTTTTGGTTTTTTGTGGTTCACTAGCATTCTGTAGCTTTCGGACTCTTTAGTTGCTTTGTAAATTAAGGATTGTGCCCCAGAATTCGCCTTTCTAATCAAAATCCTGATTAATGAAACAAGCTTTAGTTTTGGAAAGAATAATATTCATTTGTCCAATTTTGTGAAAAAGCCGTTGGAAAAACAAAATATTAATCTAAAAGTCAAGGTTAAAGCATTAATTGATCAAAAATGGTAATAAGTGAACTTGTAGAGCGCAGATTATTAATACAGTTCGACCTCATGAAAAGGTTGCCTACGTATCCCGTGTTGGGAATCAAGTCATTCGTAGTTCATGTTTACAACTAATCACTTTGTTTTTGTCTTGTTTTTTCCTAGTACCACCTTAAAAGGTATCGGTCTAGCTCCTCTTGTCCATTTTTGCTTAGGTGACACAAATGGAGGATTATGCCACCTAACGGACGCTCCATTTTTTTCGCGAATTAGTGCTAGATCTCGGAGGGCGTGTTTGTCAGTGCTCCTTAGGTGTAGAACCTTTTGAGTTGGTCCATATTGGTAGGTTGGGTGAACTCCTGCCCGTTAATGTCTATGAATTTGACCGCTCCCCCAATTAGAATTTTCTGTACTAGGTAGGGGCCAGCCCAGTTAGGTTTGAACTTCCCTCTTGGGTCTGCGATGGGAACCCTGATTTCTTTGAGGAGATAGTCTCCTTCCTTAATATGTCGTATCCTGATGGATTGGTTAAATTGTCTAGCTATTCGTCATTGATAGATGTGTGAAGAGTGCAGCGCTCTTAGTCTCTTCTCATCTAACAGTACGAGTTGATCGTATCTGGATTGGACCCAATCAACTGCGGGGATTTGACTCTCGAGGGCAACCCTTAAGGTGGGATCTCTGGCTCTACTGGTAATACGACTTCCATGTCGTACACCAAGGAGTAACGGGTTGCGCTGTGGACAGCGGCTCCCTGGAACTCGCCCCCACAAAAGATGAAAATGGGCGAAAAGGGGGCTGCGAGTGGGTCTCGCGTTTTGCTTTGATGGTGTCTTGGTTGGTTTTAAGTTTCGCGCGTCGTAGCCTTGTTTATCATGTTTTGATTCGATAATCAGTCGTGTGGACTATGTTTAAGAGTATATGAAGATAGAGAAAACGCCACGATATTTTAGGAATATGAAAACTGCTTTAGAAAATGGTTTAAACACGAATATCTAGAGAGATATCATGAACAAGCGGCTTTGCACCACATTACCGGATGAGGAATAACTTTTTATGCCCAAGGGGAGAATCGAGTTTGGGGGTGTAGGCTCTACTCAAATGGATCAAACGTTTTCCATTACATTGACATGATGTTCAACATTTTAGCTCGAATTCTAAATATGTCTATGTGGTAATGCTTTATTTTGTGACGTTTAGCCAAGTGAGCATGAGATTCGATTTATGCCAAGTTTATTTAAATCTCAAGATAAGTAATTCAAGCCAACAAAATCACATGATGAATGTTATTTAAGAGCTAATTACAATAAGAAACATATTATGCCAAAGTAGAAGATATATATGAAAACAGATCGTCACCAAAGTAGTGTGCCCTCGGGATAGCTCTTTTATTAGAACACCTTTTGCTTGAGTATGTCTCAGCAAGATCTTGATCCTTGGAGGATGTAAGTGGGTGCTTGAGTTGTGTTAATTTTGCGTTGCTTGGGTTTCATTTGTGGTGCTTGGGTGTGATTTATTGTGCTTGGGTTTGATTTGTGGTGCTTGGGTGAGTGTTTTGTGGTGCTTGGATTGGTGTTTTGGGACATGATGGGATAAATATGGTTGAAGGTGGAAATGAGTTTGGTGGTGTAAGGTTAAAGGAGGATGAAGATGGAGGTGGATTTGGCTTACTCTCTCTCTATTTGGGAATAGTAACCTTGCCTTGGCTCTCTAATGATTTTTTTGGGTTTCCATCTAATTGATCTTGCTTGCTTACCCTTGCGAGAATTGAACTCCAATTTTCCACCCTTTGCAATGAACGGGAGAGGGCGTATTTATAAAGGGTCAAAAATCCAAAATTAAGGCGGTCGACAGCTGGACACAAGGAATAACATGCGCTAATGGAGCGGGCTCCAGACCGGTCGAGCGGTCAGGCAGACCGGTCGAGCGGTCAGGCAGACCGGTCAAGGCTATGACGTCACAGAGTATAAGACCAACCAAGAGATTAAGCAATCGATTCGCATGCGGCCCTTTCTCACCTTTCACACATTTCTTTCTCTTTTGTGGGGCGAGGTCTCGAGTTCCACAGTTTAACACCTTATGTGCGGATTATGTTTAAGAGGGTGTGACTTTAAAAACTTAGATCAAAACATTTGTCATTATTATTCACTTGATTATCTTAACCATTTCATTCATACATACATTAGCATTTCGTATTATTTACTCACACTATCTACCAGAATTTCACTCCCAAGTTTGTATATGTTCCATGGACAATAAATATCCACTCGATATTAAGTGCCATGCTTCTGTATATACTCCCAACCCATGATACCTCACTTACCATCCATTCGATGGTAGGATAACGACATACCTAATCCCCGCATGCAACCCATGGGCTGTTTGATATGACAACGTCGTAGGAAGCCTTTTAGTCCCGAGCTTAGCCAATTTTGCAAACTAAAGTATCTTGGTCCACACGCATGCTTGTATTTACTTTCGCAATTGACACGCTTGTGTTCTCTATCTGCTATCTTGTGTATGCTAGTTCATTTAGGGGAGAATCCCTAATACATGAAGATCGAGTCTAGCATTTCACTTTCCTTTTAGGAGGTTGAGTCCATTAATCACCCCTAGGACGCTAGTAGTCTCATAAAGGAGATAAATTTTCAAAACAAATTTTCTCAATGGCAAGTAACATATTTTAGTTGATGTAGCATTCCAAAAAAAACAAAAGAAAAATGTAAAAACAAAAAGTAAGTCTTATTTATTATGCAAATCAAGAGTCTCCATTCATCTTTTCAAAAAACAAAAAGAACAAAAAAAGAGTCTAGTCAAGAGTATTTTTCATTTCCATGCAAGTCAAGAGTCCGTTATTAAAAATTGCAAGTCAAGAGTCTTATTTATTTCTAAAAAAACAAAAATGTAATACAAGATTAACATAAATACATTACTTACTTACACAAATCTTCTTACAAGACCACTTAGTTGAGGGGCAATTTTAGACTCTCCTCCCACCTTTATCTTTTCAAATAAAAAAAGCATTAAATTACATCTCCTCTTAGGAGCTGCATGCTAATACATTTAGGACACCATAGGTCGCATCACATGTGACACATCATTGTACATACACCATTCTAGAGTCATAAGGCATACCTAGGTCCTCATAGATTCCTTACATGTTGCATTCATCATCCATCTAAGACATCTTACCCCATCACATCAAGTAGTTGCATAGGCCATATACATAAACGGCCCATCACATGCATCTAGGACTTTTTTTTAGGCACATTCTAGCAAAATCATAGGTCATGTACATGAGTGTCCTCATCACAATCTCATTCACTCCCCTGAGGACTCCAAGGGTTAGCAAGACACTTTTCTCATCAAAATCATTTATTTGCCTTAGTGTCTATCATATGTTCAAAGCTCACAAGGACTAGTGGCGCCATGTCAACTGATACAATGCTCGATCAAATCATCGACCAACTACAAAGCTTGAGTATCCGCCTCGATTCACTAGAGGCAAAGCACAACTAAGGGCGAGGCACCCCACCTCCCCAAAGTGAAGAGGTCAAAACTCTCAATGCTAAACTTGCCCACATCGACAAGGTCATGAACAAAACTCGCAATTTCGGTGACTTCCTAGTCAACACTGAAGGAGTGACCCCAAACATTTAAGGGCGTACACCGAAAAGGTTCTCTATACCAGAGGTACCTATCTTCAAACTTGATGTGCACGTCTTTGCTCAAACTTTGGACACATCTGCTTGAACTTGGTTCTTTAATCAGGATCAAGAAAAGATCCAAAAGTGGGAAGACCTAGGCAGATTGTTCATCTCTAATTACTATGACAACGTCATCCCTCCGATGACTCTAAGAGAACTTGAAATTATAAGGCACGAAGACAATGAGACCTTCACCAACTTTATCAAAAGGTGGAGGACTAAGGTAGATGAGATGATAAAAGAGCAAGTAGCCACTAATCAAAAACCTCCACTCGAGATATTATGAGCCCTTAACATATCAAGCCATAAGCACCTACTCCCAACTCAATGACGTAAGCATGCTCATCGAAGATGACTACTTAACTCAAAAAGACTCAACCATCACATACGACTTCCTCACTCAAGATGATGGGGGCTGTGAGTCACATGACGACTCGAACGACGAAAGTCCTTCTATCAACTACATTACAAGAAGGCCAAAAAGTGCTTTCTCACTCCTTAGCCTACCTCAAGAGCAAGTCTTTGAATAGCTCCTGGAAGAAGGCCTCATCATGTCAATCGGTCACACTCCGGACCCGATCAAGAGAGGGAAGAATTGGAACCCCAATGCATATTGCAACTACCACCAATGGAACGGCCACTACACTGAAGAATGCATGCCCCAGGCGGAAGATCCAAGACTTGACCGACGATGGCACCATCTCTCCTCCACGAGCCCCGAGCTTAGAGTGTTTGAGTCTAGTCCTTGTTAAAGAGTACTCTCACTTTTTTTTCTTTTTTCGTGTCCAAGTCCTTTTCTTTCATGCACTGTAATGCTTTCCTTTACATTCAATAAATGAGACTTTCATTTTACATCTCCATGATTTTGAGCCCAATGATAAATCTGAACTGCTAAAACTTGATCACACATCGCACAAACCTTAAAAGACTAATTGAGAAGGACGAAACAAACACTAGTGCAGAATGTATCATATGCATCGCCTTATATGCGACGGTTCATGGGTAAACCGTCGTATATGATATTATACGCGACGGTTCTTAAATATAACCGTCGTATAAGGCGGTAGTATTTTATAGAAAGGGTATCATGGGCGACGGCTGTTCTTAAGAACCGTCGCCTATCCCTTCTAAATTTTATCAGGGGCGCGTTTTATTTTTCACTCCCTGACCTTTTAGCTCTCATTTTGCCTTCCTCTCACTCAGTCTCTCTCATCCGCCTCATTCTCACCACTCCTCATCTCACTGGCGTTCTCCTCACTCTCTTCCTCTCCTGACCGACATTTCCTTTCACCTGTGTGAGGGTTTCTTTGTGGCGACCGGCGACGTCCGCCATTTCTTCACACCTTGGTTTCTCTTGCCGTGCTGTTAGGGTTTCTTCGCGGTTACTCTCTCTCCTCTCCTCCCGCTGCTGTTAGGTTCTGATTTCCCGTCCGTCGTCGCTTCAATTACCGCGACAGAGAAGCCAACTTCAGGCGGTGGACGTGCGGTGGCGAGTTCTGCCAGAGATATTCGATGCTTCAGGTTTTCTTCTTTTA
>BSSO01001299.1:0-24505 GCA_030267885.1 Mesembryanthemum crystallinum
ATTAATTATGGTTAGAATGCTCGTTTTTTAGGTAAAGTTATGAGGTTTTCTTGATTTTAACTAATTCAATTTTTTTTTAACCATTTTAGATTATCTAATTACATTAATTATGGCTAGAATGCTTGTTTTTTAGGTAAAGTTATGAGGTTTTCTTGATTTTAACTAATTCAAAATTTTTTAAAAAGGTTAAACGGGTTAACAGGTCATTAGCAGGTAACACGTTTATTAAACAGGTCAGGTTAAGGTCAAGGGTTTCCAACTTGTTTAATAAACGGGTTAGGTTTGGGTCAAGAGATATTCGACCCGTTTAACTTTGACACGAACACGACCCGACACGACTTATTTGACAGCCCTATGTGTGGTGGAGTACTCCATAATACCTTAATGGCTAAGGAAATATTTATTCCTGAATAGACATATTGAAGAAGTCAAGTATACTCCTCACATCATCATTAATTTTTGTTGTTAGATTTAAACATAATCAACAAAATGTAGCATAATTTATCGAGATCAACAGAAACTGGAAAATCAACAAAGTTGGGAAAAAGTCAATAAAATAACAATCTTAAACAAAAAAAAAAAAATAATACTTAATATTAACAAAATTTACATTAACATGAGAAGAAGATATGATCTCTAATCTAATGTATAAGTTATATTATAGAAGTAGTACGAGAAATGCTATATTCATAATCGTTACGAACACATTTTATCAATAACATGTGAGTTTTAAAAGGTGATAAGAACTATAAACGCGATCATATATTATGGGAAAAAATTGTTGATAACAATTAACATTACTCAAGTAATGCATGCTTTTTTTAAAAAAAAATCTGATGTCATATTTCTCATGAATTTGTTGAGTTGTTCTCAAAGTGCCAAACACAAAAGGTCAGTTGGCCATCATATGAAGCCCACTTTGGTTTTGTAAATTGTGAGGAGTACTATACTACTGATCATCAACAGCTGCTCAAATCCGGCAAAATAAAATTAAAGAAAAAAAAAAAAAAACATCAAAAAAGGTAAGAGAAGTGATAGTGATAGGCTCCTCTTTTTGCTAATGTAGGTTGCGAATATAGAGACAGCACATGGCTCATCTTTCTCTTCTTTGCATTTTTTTTTGGTTTTATTTGGTTATGCTCTTTGTGTTGATATTTACACCTTTGCATTCTTACACATATAAAATTATCTTCTCATGATATATACTATTGTTTCTTGTCTGTTTTCATTACTCATCAACTACTACTATAACCATTCTTTTTTTGTTTAATTCTTGTGAGAATTATCTAATTTTGTTGAGTGACACCTCTAAATACGTATACGTATGTATGAGTTTTGAGTATTTTAAAATTATCGAATGAGTGCTTTTTATGAGATTTTAACACTTTATTTGATTTTATAATACAACTTATAATAGAAAGGGGTCAAGTATTTAGATCTCTTTCCATTTTTCACACGGACATATGTATTGAAATAACAAATGGTAGTTAAGAAAACATAAACTATAGCCAACTTAGATACATTATATTGAAAAGTTGGATTCAAATTGTCTCATTGTTATTTTACATGCATACCTTAAAGCCACATAAATTTATAAATAATTATAGATCGGTGATATCATTGAAATGAGCTTAAACTGTATTCTTTATATCCTAATAATAAACACAATTATTTTTCGACAAAAAGATATTTTAGTTGAATCACTTTTTTTTATAACCTAGTTAAGCATAATTGACCCAAAATTGGTTAATTAATAAAATACTTTCTCAATTAAAAGGATCCCAAGAATTTCCCGGTGATCTTTTATAAATATAAGAGTGCATCAATGAGTGAGGAGTACAGAGTGCTTCAGTCGATTTATAAATAAATTACTTGATTATAATGTGACTGTATAGTATTTCTCAAAATATATAAGGTATTGCCATTATCTTTACGTTTTCATCTTCCAATTAAAGTGTTATCAAGAAGCAAGAACTTTCAAGAAAAATACAAGAAGCAAACTTGAGCAGCACAAAAGATATAATAACATCAAGTGAGAGCAAAGATAAGCAAGATTGCATCATATCAAGCAAGGGGTGACAATTATGCAAAACATGCATGATTCTTGACAAAGAGAGAGAAAAGAGATACTCACTAACAAGTAATTTAACAACTAACAAGGGAGGCCAAACTGGCAAAAATCATTGTCCAAATACTCTGTCTAATGCCACAAACCATAACAAAACAAAACAAAACAAACACTACTTAACTTATTATGCTAAATAATAACAACATACTATATATTTAATACTCTATCCGTTCTCAAATGAAAGTAACGCTATACTATTAATCTCCCCACTTTGGAGGGAGATAAAGTTACCCAAATAGATAATTGTGACACTTTATACATGAAAGATATGCAAATGGTTATTTTTGTCAAATTTGGGGATTTTATTGTTTAAAAATATGAAGTGTAGCATTAAGTCAAAAACAGTTCAAAAAGTAGAGCGTCACTTTCATTTGAGAATACTGATAATTCTTTAGCCGTTATATCATAATCAAATGCTTCCCGTCAAAGAAAAGATAAAATCAAAAAACATTTTTGTCTTTTTCCCCACGAAATTGCAAACTAAAATAAAGTTAAATTTAAATTCCCGACAAATATTTTCACCAAAATAAAAATAAAATAAAATAATTTAAAATTCAAAAAAGGAGGAAAAAGAAAGCTAAAGCATCTGAGCCGTTACCGTACTAACCCACTTTCTTTCTTACTCACTACAGCTTCCTCTCTCTCTCTCTCTCTCTCTCTCTCTCTCTCTCTCTCTCTCTCTCCTCTCCCTTCATCTTCACTCTCTCTACACCCCCACTGTTCTCTCTCTAGATGTTGTTAGGGTTTGCAAATCTTCCGCAATTTTCGATAATGTGAGGTTAGGGTTAGGGTTTTTTTTCTTCTACATTCATCTAACGGAACCAAGTTTGTTGCCACATTTTCTGAAAAAAGTGTCCAATCTGGCCCCAAATCGATGGGGAATTGCTGCAGATCTCCCGCCGCGGTGGCCAGGGAGGACGTCAAATCGAAGCAATCCGACAACCGGAGGAGAGAGAAACATCACCACGCCGGCGCCGGCGCCGGAGGAAAGAAGTCGTCATCGTCGTCGTCGATCACTGTTTTGCCGGATGTTCCGAAAGAGTCGATCGAGGAGAAGTATTTGATTGATCGAGAGCTAGGTCGAGGCGAATTCGGAGTTACTTATCTTTGTATTGACAAGGTTTCGAGGGAATTGCTTGCTTGCAAGTCGATTTCGAAGCGGAAACTTCGAACTGCGGTGGACATTGAGGATGTGAGGAGAGAAGTTGCGATAATGCGGCATTTGCCGAAGAGTTCGAGCATTGTGACGTTGAGGGAGGCGTGTGAGGATGATAATGCGGTGCATTTGGTGATGGAGTTGTGTGAGGGTGGAGAGCTGTTCGATCGGATCGTGGCGAGGGGGCATTATACGGAGCGGGCGGCTGCAGCGGTGACGAGGACGATTGTGGAGGTGGTGCAGCTGTGTCATAAGCATGGGGTGATTCATAGGGACTTGAAGCCGGAGAACTTTTTGTTTGCTAATAAGAAGGAGAATTCGCCGTTGAAGGCTATCGATTTCGGGTTGTCTATTTTCTTCAAGCCTGGTAAGGGTTTTTGGTGTTTGGTTAGTGAGGTTAGATATAATGTGGGTTTGGATTCTTTTGCTGGATGATATTTTTGACAGTTGTTTGTGTTGCTTTTTGAAGTTTGCTGTTTGTGTGCTGTTATTAGTGGATGTTTTTAGTAGACCTTTTCTTTATAGGTGTTGGTTGGCTCTTTACTAAACGGAACAGAGAAAGTTGAGGAGAATTTGGTGAAGCATAAAATTAGTCATTAATCCAAGCTTAGAAACTGCTATAATGAATCTTTTAGCTCTGTAGAACATGGACTTAATTTTTTTTATTATTCTTTTGAATTGTTTAGTTGACAGCTATGGCATATTCTGTGTTTGAGAGATTTATAGTCAATTTTTGATTGCTGTGAGGATGACAAATTCAGAAACTAAAGGCTTTGGCCTTCTGTCTCTTTTGCTGTAATTTGGGGTTTGAGACTGAATGAACTCTAGTAGTACAATGCTTCTTGGCTTGCCTGATAATGAACTGGGGAATGTGGCTGTCAAGTGTAAATGATCTATCACGAGAAAGTAGTAAAAAGACTGCATCTTATTTTCTTTGATGAATTTCCCTTGTTAAAGAAGGGCACATTTCGCAAATGCCAAGTCATTTGCTTCACTTGTTGAGTTTTGCCTTCGTAGTTATGATGCCAAAATCCACTGATTTGTTGAATTCTGGTTATCGAACTTGATGATACTTGATGTCCTTGAGAATAGGAAAAAAAGAACTACTTTAATTTCATTCTTTCAATACCATAGTGAAAATTTACCTCCTATATGTGTGCCTAGGGCAGGGTTGATGGGGGCTCCCAGAGGGAGCATCCCTTTTTACCATACTGAAAATGATATGATCAACGATGATAGGAAAGTACCAACTATGCATTCTCTCTTGCTGAATGTGCTGATTATAGCAAGTGATGTTGAGCAAATAGATTATTTCGAAACCATTCCCCTTTGGGAAATAAAAGGTCGATGAATAACACAAGAAAGGAGACAATGCAGACACAAATTTACAACATTTTTCGATTGATTTTGACACATAGATCTAACTTTGAAGGAAGCGGCATAGACACCCAAACTATCAGTTCAACAAGGACATGTGACATTTCTTGGAAGTTATAGCATTATGATGTTGATATGGCACCCTATTTCACTTCGTCTGCGTAACTCACATCTTATTATGACTTTTAAATAACTAAATCCTGTCTTCCTTATAGTAAGGGGTTGAACACAACCCATAAAAGTTACACACCTTTTGTATGTCTTGTTCCCACGCAGTTTGATGCACAATTATAGCCTCATCAATTATACTCCCTCCGTTCTCTAAAGAAGGTGACGCTTGGTTTTCCGCAACTCACATAGCGTCACCTTCTTTAGAGAACGGAGGGAGTAGCTCTTTTCTGTTTGCTGTACGTGGAAAATCAGCTGAAAATTTTCTTACAATAGCATTTGCAGAGAACTCTTTTCTTTCCACAATCTAAAATCAGGCTTTCTTCCCATAGTTTTTTATGGCTGATAAGCAAGTGAAGAGCTATATAACTTCTTCTCTGTAAACAGACAATTTATTATGAAGCACTGCATCATAGTGCTCAAAATATATATCTACAGTTGACTCCTTTTGCTTAAGAGTGATGCCATATGTAATTTAAACCTGCAAGCATTGCCTCAAAATATGCTTTTTCTTGCGAGTTGTAATTTCAAAATACATGGAAATAACATAATTCCAATTTCTGAAGCATTGTTGGCATGTATAGACAACAGGTATAACATTAGAGTGTGTATATGGAGAAGGCTTTACAAACCACCGTTTTAGTCCTTGGTGACAAATGGGATTTCTTCGGTTTCAAAAATGTGAATGCGAAACTTTGTTCTTACAGCTCTTGTCAAGTGACTTGAAAGTTGAAATTCTTTTTACTTTTTCCTGTTTTCTAAGTCAGTTGTAGTTGAGTGTCAAATTTCATGCCAGTATATATTTAATTGTCTACTGGTTTTATCTGAGGTCCATGCCTGTTATGTTGTTATGATGAGTATTTGTTAGCTGTATGCTGGAATTCTTTCTTGAATTAGGATTTTTGAGTGGGTCACTTTACAGTTCTTTTAAGATCTCTGTAACCTTGTTGAATGAAAATCTTCATGTTGCTAGCTGTTATTTCGTTCTAGCCTCTAGGCTGCTTGAGCATTTTGATTGAGAGCTATGCCGCCCTTTTGTTTGTCCTGGATAGTTTTGTTGCACAAGCACTAGGTTTAAATTAATCATGCAAGGTCTAAGAATGTTGTCATTTTTTTTGGTTTTATATTGTTTGCATCGCGACCTGAATAATTATAACTTTAAAATGCTAGTGAACTGTCCTTCATGTTTTTCATTGGTATAATCAGGTGAGCGGTTCTCTGAGATTGTTGGAAGCCCGTATTATATGGCTCCAGAGGTCCTCAAGCGGAATTATGGGCCAGAAATTGATATTTGGAGTGCTGGAGTCATTCTGTATATATTGTTATGTGGAGTTCCTCCGTTTTGGGCAGGTAATTATCGTTCTTTGTGTTTGCAGAACTTAATATCACTTCTTTGCATGTGAAGTATTTAGTGGTTTTGCATGGTTACTTTGCTAAGCTTCTTTGTTCTTACGAAGTGCTTTGAAAATGTGTCGTGATTGACGCTGCGTTTTGGAACATGACTATATGCAGTTCATAATGCTGTTTCCCTTTGCATTTGCTTGCATGGATCTCTTTGCAGAGTCTGAGCAAGGGGTGGCACAGGCTATTCTACGTGGCGTTATAGATTTCAAACGGGATCCATGGCCTAACGTTTCAGAGGGTGCGAAGAGTTTGGTTCGACAAATGTTGGAGCCTGATCCCAAGAAAAGGCTAACAGCAAAACAAGTACTTGGTAATTGGATATCTATCCATTCATAGATGAACTTGAACAGTGTACTGATTTTTCTTCAATCAAGCTTTACTTTGTATGTAGGTAAAAATTCATTTTGGGTACCCGATGTTAGACTTAATTGCATTTTGGGTTTCCGCCTTTTCAATAATCTCATTTTGGGTACCTGAAAAATTAAAAATGGTCTTATTTTGGTGATTTTACTTTAAAGTTTTTGTTAAATGCTGACGTGTTATCAAGCAAAATTTCTTTTGAAAAAAATCCCAAAAATTTCCCAGAAGTTCCAAAAAGAATCTCAAAAATATTAAATTTTATATGTAATTATTGGGATTTTCTATAGGTTTTTGGGATATTTTCAAGAATGTTTTGCTTAATGACATGTCGGCATTTAACGGAAATTTAACCCTGTAAATGAAATCATCCAAAATGAGATTATTGAAAAGGCGGGTACTTAATATGCAATTAGGCCTAATGTCGGGTAACCCAAAGTGGAAAATTTTCCTTGTATTTATTATCTGCATGCGAAAATAGATGACAATCAGTCTGTCTTACATTGTCTTGAATAGATCTTGATGCATTACCAATATTTTATCAGACAATAACTTTAAATTAGATAGTAAAAAAGATTAGGATAGATATGAAGCAGACCATTGTTGGGAGATCTTATCACATTTTCAATGGATATTGCCTATTGGTGCCTGTGAAATCTGGATGAGGATTTTTCTCTTTCTAGTTTTGGGGTTGGAGAGGATGGGTAGAGGAAAATAAGATGCTTAATTGATGTCTTATAGTCCTCAAGCATCATTGACAGAGGCCTCCCCGGCACTGTATCCAGAACTGTCCCCTGGAGGTGTGGATATTTAAGCTAGTGGCAAATACAGAGGATTCTGGGAAAGCTGGGGGGGGGGGGGGGGAAGTATGTTCCCCTAAGCTCCACTTGATTTATTTTGGCTGCAATCGGATTCTTTGCTTTTTCCTTTCTTCTGAAAAATTTCTTGGGACTTTTAGGTGCATCTTGTTTTCAAAGTCTTGAAACTTCCGGGTTCGGTTCCTGAACTAACCTTATATATATGACTGGCTTAGAAATTATTTTCGCTCTATTAATTATTGGCTGGAGTTTTACGAGAGTTAATCTATTTACAACCTGGTTAGTTTGTTGTTCAAAGTGTTTGAATGTTCGAGTTAAGCACATTATCTGGCACATTATCTGACTGATAATGTGAACCATGTTTTCCAAGCAGCTTAAAGTATTTTTGTATCCCAATGTTCTATACATGTAACAAAGTCACACATTTTGCTCAAAGTCAAGAGTAGGGCTTCAAGCTGAGGGGAAAGGAAATCAGATTAACCATAAATATATGCCACAGACTAATCTTTTCTATCCCTGGTAGATCTTGTTTTTTGGATAACATGGCTATTGGGGCAAAGCCAGAGTAAACCCATGGGCCCTGTAGTTAACGGCCAAGAAAACTTCCAATAGCCTAAAGGGCGCCTCAAACTAGGGATCTTTGGTCCATCTCTAGTAGATTCAAATGCACATCATCGGTCTCCATTGGTTTCCGGCTGACTGCTTGAGCTCAGGGTTAGTGGTTAAGGGGACAGCTAACACTAAAGAAAGCCATAACAATTAGGTTGCCGGCGATAGGTGGATTGAATGACTTTAAGAATTGCCACGTGGATTGTTGTGAGTATATTTTCTAAGGAATGACAATTAGCTCACACATCCATAAAACTGCCTCACAAACACAAGTAGACCACAATCTAGTAAGGGCCAAGGACTTTGGTATATTTTCTGAGGAATGAATGATTGTTCTGAGTCTCTCTTTTAGAGCAACAGAGACTGC
Organism: Mesembryanthemum crystallinum; assembly: GCA_030267885.1. Lineage (NCBI taxonomy): Eukaryota > Viridiplantae > Streptophyta > Magnoliopsida > Caryophyllales > Aizoaceae > Mesembryanthemum > Mesembryanthemum crystallinum. The sequence continues at coordinate 8,385 of BSSO01001299.1, forward strand.
AATAGACAGAAAGAGAAGGAGAGAGAGGAGGAAGAAGAATAACAACTACAAATGTTGAAGTTGGATTGTAGTTTTTGGCTATTATTTACCAACCAATTGAGTTATCTGGCTAATAAGGTCGGCAAGTTACTGGCTTACATGTGATATTTACAATGGGAGATGTTTTTACCACTAAAACCAAAAGCACTCATGTCACCTTGACTTGAGTTAGCAAAATGAGATGCTTGATGGATTTGTTGGACACAAGTTATCTTTTTGTTGATCTACATTTTTGCCATGCTTTGCAGAGCATTCTTGGCTACAAAATGCCAAAAAGGCTCCTAATGTTCCACTTGGAGACATTGTAAAATCAAGGCTCAAGCAGTTCTCTATGATGAACAGATTCAAGAGGAAAGCTTTAAGGGTTCGTTTACTTCTTTGACAACCTTTTCCGTTTCTTATACTTGTTATTAATAATGTTGTTGACAGCTTCAGCATCATTTCAATCCAGGTCATTGCTGACTTCTTGTCTGTTGAAGAAGTTGAAGACATAAAGGAATTGTTCAAGAAAATTGACACAGATGATGACGGAATCATTTCAATTGAGGAATTGAAAACTGGTCTTCTAAAGTTCAGCTCCCAGCTTGCAGAGTCTGAAGTACAGATGCTTATTGAAGCTGTAAGATGAACATCCTCTCCCCCTTTTCTCAACCAACAATTTGTGTCCTTTCTATTTTTATGACTGCCACTTTGAATATTGATGTAGATTATTTCTTTCCTCCATTTTGTTTTCTCATAAATGAACGAGTGATTGAGACTCCTAAGGAGAGTTGAGATGGATTGAATTTATTTGTTTATGTTGGCTTAGATACCTTCTAGACTTCCAACATTCCATTAATTTTCTTGCTATACCTATTTGCTTACTCAAACAGCGATAGGATCTGTGATGTTCATACTTCCTCCAGGTCGCTTTGGACACGCATGGTAGGTTTAGGAATCCTTGAATGGAGTTCAGGATCACATTTGAAACTCTTTCGTGCATGCATATTATTTAATTGAAGAGTAAGTTTTAATTACTTTAATCCTCTTAGTTTTTCTTTCGGGGAAGGGGGTGTTTGGACATGATGTGAGTTTGCAGCCTCGGAAAGAGCCAAAATTCACTACAGTATGGCCTCGTCACTGCTTAGTGACCGCTATTTGATTCCGTTATCTGTGGGTAGGGGGAAGTTTTTTTGTTGGCTTTGTTATAGATTCTGACTTAAGCATTTGCTAAGATGCTTAGAATTGTTCATCATTGATTGGAGTTTGATGTACTGCTGTCTCCTATTCCTCCCTTATCTAATAAAGAGTGGGCCTGGGACATGGTGCAAATGTGGGTTGTAGGCAAGCCTGCTAACATCAGCGAACTCCCATCTATAGCTTGGTACATCAGAAAATTCAGAATCGAATCTCCACGATTTGTCTGAGAAATGGGATTTAAGATATTGCTTCTTTTATGTAGAGCCTAACCACCTGCGCCAGAGCTTGTCAGGTAGTAATAGTATTTGATCTTGTCCAGCATGATCTTAAGCCTTTGTTATTACTAAGAAGCAAGAGTGTAGCATACCAGTGGACTTGGTTGAATGTAGTTTGTTAAATGTCCGCGTTCTTTAAACAGTAAGAATTGTAACAATAATTTGTAGCTGAAAGTGCTTCTCATTTCCCTCCCCGTTGTTTGAAAGTGTTGGGAGTAATGTGATTTAGTAGTTGGCTGTCTAGTCCTGAAGGATTTTTTTTTTTTNCTGGACTATGGGGAATTTATTGCTGTATCCCTCCATTTACAGAGAATGGCCAATGATGAGCACCTTCGGAAGGCTTTCTCCTACTTCGACAAAGATGGAGATGGTTTTATTGAACCAGAAGAGCTCCAAAATGCTTTGATGGAAGATGGAGTTGATGATTGCATCAATGTTGCAAACGACATCTTCCAAGAGGTGGACACGGACAAGGTAAATAGTATTCTAGTTTGTCATTGTTCTTTTGGGTGGTGCCACAGTCCAATAAAACTTATAGTCAACATTGAATTTGAAATTCCAGGATGGAAAAATCAGCTACGATGAATTTGCTGCAATGATGAAAACTGGAACTGATTGGAGAAAAGCATCTAGACATTATTCCAGAGGCCGATTTAACAGCCTGAGCGTGAAGCTCATGAAGGATGGTTCTTTGAACTTGGGGCCCGAGTAATAACAGGTTTAGGTTTGTGTTTGACCCCATCATCTATACAGCCTAATACTTGGTCATTCTGCATATATTTGCGTCCGGTATCTTTGATCGACATTGATTTCGGGGGCTACTGATTGGATTTAGTGTTGTGTTTTCTGGGTTGCAAGGGCTAGTCAGAGGTCTGTTTGTAAAATCTCTCAGTCAAATAGTAATGAGAAGACGGTGTACCTCTTCGGCCTTCCGTATGATGTATGATTCTGCTCCTCTTATTGGCACTGACACTGTGTAATCGTTTTTGGTGAAAAATGAATGAGGATTTTGTTCCTCTTGTTTCTTCCCTTTTCTTTCCACGATATTTGGCAACAAAATCAGCAGTCGATCGAAAAACAAACCGGTTGCTATTCAGTTGTCTTAGTCAGTCAATGATGTTGTAATGTTTAATGTTGGCATTTGGCCTTAACATTAGAATTCATGGCAATGTAAGCATTGTTTCTGTAGCCGTGATGGGTATAGTAATACTCCCTCGTTTCTAATGCAAGTCGTTTCGAAGGTATTGGTACTAGAATTACGGAAATTATTGTACTGCCCGTTTTATATTGGCTTTTCAGCTTGAAGCTTGCAACGTCTTTTCTTCTTCTTCTTCTTCTTCTCTCTTCCTCCTGTTAGCTATCAAACAGTTTTTAAAACAACGGCTACAGTTAAATTATTTTCACAGTAATTTTCAACTATTTTCAATTAATTTTGTGAAGTTACAACTTGTAGCTACAAAGCCTAAATAGCGAAAGAGTACTAAAGATATAGTTGAACAAGTTTGACTTTTCTTGCACGAAGTATTTATGGTGCGAAAAAAGGATAGGAGTGATTGGCATACATCTACCAAAAAATTTTGTGTGAAGGTGAAGGTACTTGACCACCTAAAAATTAAGGGGGATGTTTTGGAAAGTTGCAAAAAGAAAAAGAGAAATAAACTCAAAATGGTAATACTTTTTTTTGGGTGAAAAAAAAAGTATAGGAATACTATTTTCCGAAAAAGGTAGCACAACCATAGTGAAAAGACGATTCATCAATGGTAGTTATGTTGGAACAAAATTCCTCAGACAATAACACAAAGTGTGCCCTGTAACACTCATACATTCCAACACACTTTCATTTTCACCTATATCAGAGCTGATAGCGTCAACAATGGTGAGCGGCTATACGCAACGTATAGCCATAGGAACACAATTCATCATAAATCCGATCATCTGATACATGAAAATACAAGGAGTCTCCCAGGACTGAAAACTCTGATCGCTTTCGAAAGCATGTACTATATAAACAAACATTAACTGACAACAGATATTTAACTACAAATCTCAAACTTCGAAGGTAGTATTTGCTATACTATGTCAGCTACCCAAGGTAACACTTTTTTTTTTTTTGTTCTGGCATCCCTTCTGCACCAGCCAGAATCAGTGACTAGTACGGCCTGCCTTCTTCATGCTGCACGATGGGCATTTGTACTGCTTAATGTTTTCTGCCTTGGCTGGAGTTATCTTCACGCACTTGCCATGGAACCATCTCTCACAAATATCACAGCATATCCAAAATTCATCTGCACTGTAATTACCGCCACAGCTACCACAGAGTGTTTCACCTTGCTCATCTTCTTCATCCTCGAAGCTCTCATCTGCCAGCTTGGGAGTGCTTTTGATCTGTCCATCACTTGACCTCTGCGAAAACAAATATTGGGATTGAATCACACTTGGACCAAAAATAACTAGTAAGAAAATACGAAACAACCTTTCTTTTTTCTTTTTTTGCTTTCTTTCTTTTTTTATTTTTATTTTTTATTTTTTATAACGTGATTCAGAAATTAATTATGCCCACACTAGTACTAGGGTTTTTGTTTATTAGTGTTTCATGTTACACAATTAACACACTAGTAAAGTCACCCAATTTTTTAAGAAAGCCCTATTTTCAAAGAGAGAGAGTCACCCCTTCCCTGGAAAGTCACCCTTGTTTTTAAGAAGTGGCACCACCAAAGTGTATACTATAAACTAGGTCTAAGCAAGACTTATTCTTCATGTTATACACAAAAGTGGAGAGATACAAATACGCCCAGAATCTGTGAGATTAAGCTTCCATGTACAGTCGAATTCCATGCTCTGTAGTCCAACAATAAGCTGTTTAACACAATAATACTCGAAGAGTGTGTCTTGGAAGTCAAAAGCCAACACTCGGGGCTTTCCCCAGAATAATGAGTGACAACTGTTCACTGCAGACTAGCCCATCTCTTATATCAGGGTTGATTTACAAGTGTGTTCAAAGCTATAGCCCATATGGTTGATGTGCTCCTTGCCCTTTTATTCTGTACCTTGGGGGCTACTAAACATACTATCAAGTGTCAAGGAGAGGAGCCATTAATCATAGCCTTAAATGGACAACAAATTTTTTTTCTTTCTTTTTTTTTTTTTTTTTTGAGATAGCATGGGTATTCGAGCTTTGCCCGACTAATCCCATGAGCCCTTAAGTTAATGGCCAGTAAAACCTCCAGTGACCCTAAGGGGGCTCGAATTAGGGACCTCTAGAATAGATAGAGATCTTACCAATTGAGCTACCCCCTAAGGATTTAAATGGCCAACAATTAACCCTAGGGGTGCCAATGGTGAAAGCTTCCCAAGGAAAAACAAATGACATACAATGTTAATGCAGTATATATCTAACAACAAGCAGCAGACGCAGGATTCACTATAAATACATCACAAACAGCTTACAGCCCTACAGATTAGTTGCTAATCTTTTATTTTTTTCCTTCTACACTTGTATCTTAAAGTAGTTAATCTTATACAACCAATTTGGACAATCGAGTTACTATTTAGGATAATGTGGAACTACACTAACATGACAGTCAATGGGTATGACTCAGAGACTATGTTACCTGGAGTCAGTTGGAAGGGTCCAACATGGATGTGTCCAAGAGTCGGACCCAGCAATATTCTGAAAGTTACGCATGTTTTGGCCTAAAATAAAGAGTCAAGTGTCCATACTCATGTCCAAGTGTCATGTTTCGAACATAGGTAATCGAGGTGACACAAAGAGGCCGGGCAACATATCATGAGTGTCATGTTATGATATCTCTAGCTGAGGTAGACATACTATCAATACCCATATATTCTAAAGCATTTCTTGGCAATAAAGTCGAAGTCATAGCAGAAAGTCTTTTTGTGAGGGGGGCGTCAATTGCTTTGTCCTTGAAAGAGGAGAACATCTTCACTCAACTCTAATTGACATGTAAGACTGGATTTTTTAAAGTTGAAATAAGTGTGAGTTAATCATCTCACCTTGGTGCTACCTCGGGATTTGCTTCCACTGTCCACGCTAGGCTTGTCTTTTACTGGCTTCTTTTCTGTCACAACTTCAAAAACAGTTGGTAGTTCATTTATCATACTGAATAGACGCTTCCTGACAGGGGAAAAATAAAACATCTCAGCAGAAGTCTTCGTGACATAATACACAAGTAGTGACATATCTAATAAGAAAGGAAATAGTATGAGCACATGTCATTCTGAGGTCTGTATACAGAGCATGTACACTAAGGACTGGTTTAATAGCCATAAAAGCTGATATCATGAGCACAAAACTTCAAGCACTATTCAGAACTCAAAGTTAAAAAATGACCATGTGACAAATAAAAACTATCTGAAGTATGAGTAGAAAGAAGATGTCTGCTTTTAAGTGGGAAATCCCCAAGGGCGCATACAAGGGGGCATTTAAGCCCACAAGGGTAAGTCTTGTCACTTAGGAGGATGGAATCACTTATAAACACATCTCAATCCTCATAATCTACCAATGTGGGACTTGAATTCCTTTCCTTTCTAGTTTCCTTCTCATTTTCTTCCCCAAGAGGGATGGGGGTTGAAAGATGACAGATTAGACCACTTGTGCATTCAAGTACTAATATCCACGTATACATGTAATAAAAATATACATGAATATGACACCATTTTACAAGGAATTAGTAAAAAGCATGAGACAACTACAGCAGGACATCAACACAAGCCAGAAAGGGTGAAATTTTATCAAGCTAAGTTCCTGTTATGAAGCCTCTCCTCACGCAACACAATGCAGTCCCTCCCCACCTTCCAGCTTGACAAGCTTCTTCTCTCTGTATCAGCATAAACAACCACCTTCCAGGGGAACATTTACCTAATAACCCATGCTGCCATGCAAAATGACATGTACCAACCATCCACCAAAAATCTCTTTTTTCACTTCAGCACTCGAGTCTGGCAATAAACAGCAAAGCAGCAACACTTCATCAATTAGTATGATATGTTGCCAAACTTCCTTCCCAAAGAATATGCCCTTGAATTAAGAAAGGAATGGTTGCCTNGAAAACTCTCAGACAAAGGCATGGTTGGCAGATTGTTGCACTAAATTGCTCCAAGGTTTACTTCATTAGTGATAGTGTCACTGTCACATGCACTACAAAGTGGAAAATTTGTTACCTTAACATTCTGACTGAATTAGATGAGTGCACAGACAGGCAAGGCATCAAGTAATGGACTGAAGCAAGCCTGATGATTAGCTGATTTGGACTAGAGGAAGCAGGCTACAATCATGTCCAATACAGTGGGGGGTAGAAGGATTTTGGAATTGACTCCTAGGACTTCGGACCGCAATCCAATCCCTCATGAAGCTCCTTGAATGATTAAGTTCCAACACTTATATACCCAAAAGAGACTTCTATAAAGATGGATATCCAAGATCTCTTTATGAATGAAGGTCTCCTATTTGTCCCCTCTGAAGTGGCCTAATCACTAAAACCCGAGATAGAGTTCTAACAGTGTTCATCCCGTAGTACTCGAACAGGACTTCTGTCAAGAGGGATTTACAAGCTCTTCCTTTTTGTCCCTTCCGAGATGACCAAATCATCACAACCCAAGATACAGCTCAACACTGCTCATCCCATGTTTGTTGATCCCACCCATTGGGTTTGAGTTTCCTGTCGATAGTAGGGCTTTATACTTATCACTTTCTTCAAACAATGAATTCAGCGAAAATGAGATACAAATAACACTAGAATGGGATCCAAAGACAAACTTTTAAGGATGAAAGTCGTAATCTAGGAATAAGTAAATGAGATATGTGTGGCCTTCATCATTAAATCACGATGGGTAGGAAGGATTCTTGTTCGTAGGTAACTCTCCCATACTTGTCGCACCAATTACAAGTTGGGAATGGGCATTGGATTTGTTTCTACAAGCTTCGAAAGGGGGTCCTTTAGTCACTAGAACAACATTTGCTCCTTTTCCCCACTCTCTTCATGCTCCTATCTTTGCCTTATGTTTTAAGGAGGCGGATTTGGTTTATTAAGATTAAAATTCAACCCCCGTATGGAGTCCAATCCAGCTCAAACAGGATTAGTCCGTTAGCCAAAAATGGTATAAGTACCCGTGTTTCTACTGAAAAATTGACCCTCCTCCTTGGATACCCCACATGATAGGACTCGGTGGAAGTGACTTTGTTGTTTAATACCCAAGACTCCATCCTTTTCCCCTCTGATGCTGACACAATGATTTGGAAGCAAATCTTATTTTTCCTTTTTTTTGCTTTGCCCGATTAATCCCATGGGCCCTAAAGTTAAGAATCAAGAAAACCTCCAGTGGCCCTAAGGGACTTAACTTGGGACCTCTAGAATAGATTTGGAAGCAGATCTTTCAAGGCTATTTACATGCAACCCATGTGTGCTCATCTACCCTAGTCTCTTATCTATCCTCCAGTTTCTAAATTAATTTGACAATCTAAGGTCGAGGTCCAAACCTTAAATGGACTTTGATCTTCAGCACAATAGAAGAGTCAGCAAGGCCATCTCTCTGGATGTGTATATGTATGTGTGCTGTATATTTTATACATACTTGGGCATGTTTGTCCTTGTTCCTTCATCCAGGGAAGAGTCAGCAAGGCCACCTCTCTGGATGTGTGTATGTATGTGTGCTGTATATTTTATGCATACTTGGGCATGTTTGCCCTTGTTCCTTCATCCAGGGAAGCACAAGTTATGGGTATTAATAAAGGGTACGAAGTACAAGATAATGTGGTAAGCAATCATGGGCAGCACCTTCACACCCCCCCATATGTGTGTAAGATTGAAGAGGAATGGTACCATTTGCAGGGATTTAAACTGATCATTCGTTCATTGGGATTGGGTGGTCTATTTGCTTCCCTTGCATTAAAACATAAGGGGGACCCCATAAACAGATTTAAGAAATGATTTCAGATAATGTACAGATAGCTTTTATTTTCTTTCTTTGAGGAAACCTTAACCTCTTGACCAGTTATATTTCTCTCTTCAACTCAATTCTTCTTGTATCTGGAAAAGAACATCATGCTCAACCAGAAAAGTTAAGACTTGGTCAGTAGCAAGAAAAAATTCTGAACATAAAGCGAATGCCTGAAAGAAATACTTCTCGACAACCTCAAAATTTTCGAACAACTGATCAGATCTCAAAAAGGACCTAATTTGGAGATCAGACAACTGAAATCCTCGAGAAATTTCAGTCATGAATCTTAAGCATACAGGAAATATTCAATTTGATTGTGAACCTACAGAGGACAGTACGACAAAATACTACAAGTTCGAACCCACTGAAACAAAAGGAGGTACTAGATCAAAAAGTGCACTGCATAGTCTGCATGGTAGGTGGATACAGAGGTGCCAAATTTAGAAAACTACATGTAAGTTCCAACATCTACAACCGGGCAAAGACATTCTACCCTACTGAAATGGCACGTAGGTTCTCTTACCACACAGTAATGATATCATAAGGACAACTATTTTTATCATTAGGGAATACTAACTAATGCCATTGTCATCAAGTAACAAACCCACATATGATGCGTGTATACTGTTTTGATTTTGAAAAGATACGTCCCCCCAAGAAAGTACAGAGTAAAACAAAGACGGTGAAGACGTCCAATGACATTGAATAACTCTCAAAGGACCTACTGGAAGAACTTGTTAGCGTGATCTCCACACTAACTGAGTATGAAGAACTAGATTGTAAGCATCTTCCTTTCTGTTGACCCACTATCTTTGTCTAAACTATTCCTTCCTCAGAAAATCAACTTACCTAAGAGATTGCCATTGAAAACTATCAACTATATGCAAAGAGTTCTTAGGCTTAGCCATACAATCATTAAAGGCAGAAAAACTTCCTTCAAAGTATTACCTGTTCCTATTATACTGCTACGTAGAAATCATGCTAGCAATATAAACTAATAAAAAAAAAAATTATGAAACCGAGAGTGTCAGGCAACAGGAGCAGAAGAATGGAAGTGGCAACTGGCAAATAATAGAGGGAGAAAGACTACCAGCTATTATTAACTAGCTATGTATAATAGTTAATCTGTAAAACTGGCAACTCAGCAACGGCAAATAAGAGCCTTGAAAACATACAATACAAGATGTCTATATAGGCTACCATGGCATCCAACATTTCCACTTAAGGAATGTGAAGTGCAGGCTCTCATCAGTACACAAAGGACAATGACTTCAGTATGTCTTAATACATCATGCATATCAACTTAAATCAACAACAAAGATAACAACAGATCCCTTGCTTCTACCAACAAGAATACAATATACCTCTCATTGCGGTTAAGACGAGCACCAAAATAGAAAGAAACGGATAGCAACCAACAATCACTGTGCACAGCAACAAGTGAAAGCCAATCTCTCCGGTTCATTCCATCTCTTGCGAAATTGATTCCAAGAGCCGGCTCTGGAAGCTCTGGTGGGACTTCCTCAGCTGGCAGATTAACTTCCCATGTTTCATTTGGATGCCCATACAAGCACAAGTTCTCCTTCTCTAAATTTCAGGAAAAATGAAAATGCCGAGAAAAAGCAGACAAGTCAATCAACGAACAAAGCTCCAATTACTAAGCTAACTACCAGTTCAGCATAACCAAAGACACATTAAAATTAATATTAAGTATCAAGCCATACCGTCAAAACAGTGCCTCTCACAAGGCTTCCACCTTAGGCGGAGTCTAGGGGTCAAATGTATACACTTTTACCCCATATGATTTTAGAGAGGTTGTTTTCGCTAGACTCTTGACCAGAAAAGCATGAACTAGCCTGCTACTTCACAGCACATAATCAGAAAATGAGACATCCAATTCAGTCCATAAACCTAAAGGCGAAAATTTTCCGCATACATCGCAAAATTAAACATAGACCCAAATTCTCAAAGTGGTTAATCAGTGAAGCAGCTAAATGAAGCTTTCACAAATGTGTAGTAAATGCATTAACTTTGCAGCACCTAGCTAATTAACTTCAAATGTTCTCTGCAAACGCTAAATTAGAAAGTAGAAGAACAATTAGAAATGCGAAGAGACCAAACAAAAAAACAACGTGAAATAGCAATTATCGTCAATCTTAAGAGGATAAATGGAAAAGAAATAACTTATGCTCACCAAATAAGGAAATCAGCAAGACTAATTAGTAAGAAACCAAATGACAAAAGGAATATTCCTAAACAAAAATTGTAAATTAAAAACCACAAAATCTAAAACCCACCTCACAGTCTAATAAAGACAAATCAAACCCACTAAAAAAACAAGATTAGAAAGTGGAATCATTAACTCACCGGGATCACAGAGCCCATAGAATTCATCGACATCTAAGAAAAAGAAACAGAACCCAGATCACAAAAAAGCAGTTACAGAAAAACCCAGAATTGGAAAATCGAACAAGAGATAGAAAAGACAAAAGGGTACCAGAGGAAAGAGCCCGAACAATAGCAGCACGTCGAGCGCTGAAATCCTTGAAGATCTCTTCTACTGTTCGAGGATTTGACGATGACATTTCTATTTCTCTCTCTTCTATATTAAAATTGTGATTAATTTAGTTGTTGGGTCTGCTAATTTGCTTTTGGTTTTTTACATACAATTAAGATTACAAAATTAGCTATAAATGAAGAAGACGAAAAGGGGTGAAATTGAAAGATTGAAAATGGGGGGGACTGGTGAGTGATGGGATTTGATTAATAGGGGAGGTTTTGAATTGGACGGACTGTCGGAGTTTTGTTGTCGTTCTGAGAGAGAGAGAGAGAGAGAGAGAGAGAGACTGAGAAAGAGAGAGAAAGAGAGAATGAGAGAGAGAGAGACAAAGAGAGCGGTGAGATCGGGAGAGAAGGGGAAGAAGGCAAGTTGTGTTGAAGGAAGAAATGAATCCTTGATGTTCGGGACCCTCATGTGACTCTAACGTGACACCCAGGTCTTTTTTTTTTTTTTTTTCTTTTTCATGTTTCTCTTAATACAGTATCACTTTTCTCGGTTTCAATACAACTTTTGTAATGAAAATTTCAATTTTTCCTCTCATCTAGTATCAACTTCCTCTTCCTACTAGTGCAATTTCTGTAATGAAAGTAATGCTTTTCTTTCTCCCAATACTTACTACTTGTCTCATGGAGAAGGTCGCCCCTTACAAGTCCGACCACTTTTATTTAAGGTTTAACGTCATATGAAAGAGTTTGCCAAACATCGACCTAACTTGAAAACAAACCAATCCAAAATTTTTGGATTTTGAATGAAGATTAAGAATACAAACCGCATTTGTAGGTTATAATAAGTTAGTATTTTTTTTTTTCTTTTCTGCGTAATAGGTTAGTGAGAAGTTGACATGGAGGTTTAAAAATCCCAATAATTTGAAAGATTAATTATAGGGTGCGTGATGAAATTGGCACCAAAACTTTATCTTTTGATAAAATAACTTCAAACATACAGATTTAAAACTCCAAAATGGAGTAAACTCATCGAAATTTTTAGTGCCAGTTTCAGCTCCCTTAACAAAATGATATTATAATGTTTTATTCATGAAAGAAGATGGAAATGAAGAAAAGAAGAAGAAGAAGAAGAAAGTATGCATTAAATCCTCTAGCTAACCAAAACCCAAAAATTTATATTAGAGTTGATTGAAACCCAAAACAAAGGTACACTTTGCTTGTACTTTACCCCACCTAATTAATTTCATAATTCTCTATCAATTTGATTGACGAGGAACTATGAAGTATTAATACTTTGTTGATAACGACATTTGCCTAATACGATGGATACATTTTAGATACTCTTACAGTTGCGCTATTTTCTTTAGGCTGAAAAGTTTTCATCCTTACATGTCTTGTACTCTCATTTGATTGAAGTTAGGTTATTTGTGAGCTTCATTTTCTTCGATTTACTTCTTTTACGACGTAATATGATTTATGACATTTTTAAAATACATACTCATAAATCCTAATCACTAATCATGTATTCAAGTTTTATATGACATTTTGCAAGACAATAAGTCACATTGATGATGTAAGCACTCCAGACTACATTGCAAAAGATATATTGCCCAATAAGTGAGTTCAATGTATGTCACTCTAACAGTGAAGTAAGCCCTTATCATTACAATGTAAGAAATAGAATTAGCTAGAGTACTTAGAAGATAAGTTATATAATTATAAAATAAGTCAAAAGGTTTTGACATCAATGTATATGGCACAATTAATAGAAGATACTACCGTAAATAGAAGTATAATTTTGTCTTACGCATTAAAAGAGGACATTCCTATGTTTAATGAATTTGCGCCTTATAAAAAGGTAAGTTTGACGCACCCTCTCATTTGGAGCCTCACAACATGAAATCTAGATGATATAAATTACAGAAGATATCATAAAAATGTAAGATTATGAAAGAATCCCTTGGAAACGATTATGGGCAAGAAACTCAATAAAATGCTCATCTCAAGGTTTTGAAACTTTACAATTCATGCTTGACATCAGATGGCTTGATTTGCTACCAATAAGTGAAAGGAGAACTAAAATAAACAAAAAGAAAAGAAAAGAAAAGTAGACCTAAGTTTCCTTGGGGAGAAGGTGGAACAGCATGAGGCCACTAGTCGTGCCTTTATAAGTCCTAAGTCCGCCGGTTCAATATGACATGACCCATGTCCATCTTTAGTCAATACGGGTAAAGCAGTGGAGGAGAGAAAAATCATTGAAGAATACTTTTTGAGAAAAGGATTGAGGCAAAGGTGGATGTGTACAATGATCATACATGATCAATGGTTATTGTCTTAACATCAATAAGAGAATTTTTTTAAAAAGGAGAGAAATATATAGAGTGAGCTACTAAAAGAGTTTGTAGTGGGAAAATAATATGACAAAAGATAGATGAGATGAATCGAATCATTTTTCAAAGGATATACTTGGACAAGTTAACCCTTAAGTAGATGAATTAAAGTGATCATTTTAATGAAATCAACCTCCATTTCATCTCCACCTTCGTTTAGCCAATCAAAAACAAATTGGTGGTTCAAAATCAAATACATTCTAACAATAAATCTACACGGACAAGTGTTTAAGGGTGTAAATGGTTTAGGCATATCAAAGCAATGTAGTAGTGATTTGACAAAAACAAATAAAGAAAAACCGAGAGGTCATTTGTTGACACAAATAAATGCAAATGGTCAACAAAGTTTGGAATATAGAGCAATTGGACCAACAAAGTTGAACCCAATCGAAAAAAATTAAATGACTTAAATTAGCTGTTTTTGAATTTAGGTTGGTTTTGGGCTCAACTTCTTGGAATTGCATTGCCACATTTAAATTTTAAAAGCCAAACTAAACTAATTCTTTCTCTTCATATATGTGAAACTTTTTACCATTTTGGCAATAATTCTAACTCACTAAAAAATCTCACTTCCTCTATACTATATAACTTGTCAATTGTCATATTAAAATAGGCATTTGCAAGTTGATTACAAAATTAATCCTTCATTGTTAGGTCATCAACAACTACAAGTTTGGTGTTGTTCAACATCATATTTGATTGTATGATGAACATAATTCAACAGTACTAGCTTCAAGATGGTCCAATGGTCTTATCTTTAAAGTAAAAAGACATCTGCAGTTAGGTTTTTATTTGGATTGAAATGAACCTAGATTGCAACCCAGGACCACCTAGATAAAACTCCATATGGAATGCTACATGTGTCCAATCTTATTAGTTCAATTTAGTTCAAATAAGATTACAACAATACTTACAGAATTTGGTAGATTTAAAATCAAGATTTTGTTAAATTAGAGATACAACAGAACAAAGTTATCCAATTTACAACTTCCCTACTTCTATATTGCAAGCAAAATCACTACTACATCAGAATCACAAATCACAATGCAGCAGCAAACAAAATGAAAACCAATCAATTCACCCAACTTTGTCTCGTGACCAAAAGTGAAGGAAAAAACAATGCACTCCTTCAATGAACAACTATTTTCACATGACATGCAGCATCCTTTCTTCTAACAGTTACCCAAAATCATGTTAGAAAATGAAACTCACCATGAACAGAAGAAGAATAAACATGGTCGTCGAGCAAAAACAACAAATATGGATCACAAAGATATAAGACACAAAGAATAGTGAAAAAGGCTTAAAACCGAGAGAAAGATATACGATTACAATAGAACAATTCAGAACTGCAGTAATGCTCTAACTGAGGGGAATGTGCAATTCCTTTCCAGAATAAAACAGGCTAAATGAAATGAGGCATACACAAAGTTATAACTTTAACCAGCATTCATGATGTTAACAGCCGCCTGATGCCAGATTTCTGCTCCGATGTAAGCCTAGTAGGAAACTTGATGTTGAATTTTATTCTCAAATTTCCTCGTTTTGAGGGTTCTTTCGGGATAGGCATCCCCTCCCCTTTGACCACCTCTTCATAGGTGGGGCTAATGACAGCATTGACAGGTACCGTCAGAGTACGACCATCTAGGGTTGATATTTGTGCAGTATAACCTGTCAGAGCTTCGACAAGGGAGATTTTCTGAGTGATAACAAGATCATTACCATCCCTCTTATAGACACTGTGAGGCTTCTCGTCAATGATGAAGACTAGGTCTGAGGGTATAACACCCCGTTGCTCGTTTCCCTTCTCTGGAAAAGTGATTTTTGTACCCTTCTTCCAACCTGGTTTAATCTCAATGGTAAGGATCTCCTCCAGTGTAGATGGCCTCCTACATAAGAATTGAAAGGATCAGCAGGTGATTCATTGCAAAGAATGACAAAATGGCTGTTATTTCCTTGACTTCAGATTTTGTTCCCCCTTTTGGTGGGGAAGAGAAAGGGGGAGGAGTTTAGATTTATAACAAAGTATCTTACCACTGCACAACACTAAATAAATCTAGATAGCATACAAACTGTCGATATACATGACTGGAAAGGGACAACTACGGCACCAGTCAGCACCACAAAATAACCTCTTTCAAGATATCAATATGGTTGAACATCAAAAAAGCCGTCAAACATTTGTAGAATGGGACATGCTGCATTAAGATCACATACAGGCCAAACATCCTCATCCAACAAGCAAATTTGTTTATACACCNGAACCATATGGCAGATCAGACAGAACCTTGTATACAATTAGACACATGACATTTTTTTGGTTAGCCACCAATATTTTGCAAATTACTTCCCCCCTCACTGATAAAACAGTGCCTAAATTCGATCTTTACATTCTACACTCCACGGGAAATACAAATACTTCTCAGTTCTCAACCCCCAGATTTCCTTACTGCAATCTCTCAAAAGTTCACAAGCATCCACTTTGACAACAAAGTAACTACCAGTTCCAAAACAGTGCAGGACATATTCACATCTGCTCTTCTTGGAGGCATTGAGATTGCTTTAAGCTCACTCAGAAAGATAAATATGAGATCTCCTTCCAAATAATAAGCTTCTTCGACAATAGATATTTTCATGTATGATTAATATCTTGCTAAGCACATCTGCAGAGCACTATAGAAGCTTCACTCTAAGGATCCCTCCCCCCCATAATACCGCTCAGCTTTCAATGTCTCAAGACAATCATATGGTCTCACCCTGAGGAGGTGGCGGCCCT
>BSSO01001300.1:5000-24484 GCA_030267885.1 Mesembryanthemum crystallinum
TTGAAGTTTTGGGTTTGAAGCCTTCGACAAGAATGTCACATTCGTTGTGAAGTAACCATCAATATCATCACTTTGTAGCAGCTTTTTTTCTACTACAATATGTAATGTAATAAGAATATAACCAAGGAAGAGCAAGGGGCATTCTGTGGCGTTACCATAAGCTCATCAGTAGCCCAATATGTCTCACCTCTTGAGGATATATAAAGAAAAACATACCTAGAAAAAAAAAAAAAAAAAGTAATAAAAATCATAACGATAAACTTGAAATTTAACCCCAAAAAAAAGAAGTACTAACTTCATTACAATTGAAAATAGGTCAAACAATGCTCGGATTGAAGGAGGAGTAATGATGGAACTTGAATGGTTATGGATCAGTACATATAGATATTAGGGTTTACTCATATTTCAAATTATATTTTGAAAAAAAAAAATCACGCAATAAATACAGTATATCTGGACTTCATATGATATGGTGGAATTTGACTATGTTTATTTGTATAATTTGAATTAACAAAATCCCCTGCAATTTATCCAAAGAAAATAGTCATACCATAAGTAATAACTTGATAGTATTAAGCAAACCTCCGCTTATGCATCCCTGAAACACTTGAATCTTTGAACGCGCTAGCAACATTCTGTAAGAGGTAAAAACTTGCTGCAAGTTTAGTTTAAATGTAAATTGTACAACCAAACCTCCAACAGAGAAACATTTGCACTGTCATAATATACGGAGTACGAGTATAAGATTATTGTTTTCCAGAAGTCGGTTTCTCTTCATTTCATATTGCATTCGGGAAACAGAAGTGGAGAAAATAGGCAAGATCAAAACACATTCAATCTGTCTGCTCACAGTTCGTACACGGACCATATGTCAGAACGAACCCAAGAGGTTTGAGCACCCAATATTTGCAAGTTGCAACAGACGAACAGGTTCAAAACAAAGACGCAGACCAAAATTCAGATACCATCGTCAGATCAAATATTCCAATTCATATATCGTGGTACCATGGGTGAACCAAAAAGGATTTCTGGTGACCAATTAATGATTGGAAAACCTTTCAAAGTTTCTATCAAGCACAATCACTACTCGTCTTTCAAAGTTGTTTCGCAATTGCTGATTAGTGATCACCAACATTGTTGTTCAAGCCTTCGACAGGCTCACCCCCATCCACCTCTGACATAGGTTTGTTCCCTTCTGCCTTCTCATTCTGGTTGATGTGATCTCCATTTACTTCCAACGCCTCCACTTTGCTGCTAGAGTTAAGCTCGTCATTGACATAACCATCTTTTTCCACAATTTCCCCAACAACGTTGTCCAGATTCCCCAACACCCCATCGGTAACTTCAGCAGTGTCCACATTCTGCTCCTTGGCAACTTCAGAATTATCAGAAGTATCCTTATTAGGAGCCTCGGAAACAAAAGTTGCGCCCTGTGTATCCATATTTGCAGTCACGTCCCCATCAACAAGCATGTTGTCATCTTTCGAGCTTCCTTTAATGACCACTTCAGCAGCACCCATGTCTTGATCTGGTTTCATGTCACTAGAATCCGTATCCATAGCGTTTACAGGCTCAGCTGTTTCAGAGCTAGGCATATCATCAGCTTTATTCACTGCTGACTCAACCATTTCGACTGTTTCAGAGCTAGGAGGCACATCAGCCTGATTTGCTGCTGCCTCAGCTAGTTGTTCTTCAGCACGTTTCATTGCTTCCATTTCTTCCAGTTTTTGAGCTTGTACTCTATACTGTTCCATGAGTAGCTGGACCCTTTCCAGTTCAGCAATAAGGTCTCCATAACGTTTCTGTAAACTTGTTTCCAGCTCTTTCTGCTTCTGAACTTCTTCCCAGAGGCCCTTGATCCTGAATGAAGCTGCTAATTTTTCCTGTCGCTGCAAAGCTAGGAAGCAATCCAATTCTGTCCCAGCGGTATTCATCTGTTTGAATGTAAGCTCAATTTGTGTCTTGAGTTTATCCCCCCGCATCTGAAATCCAAGACGTATCAAAACTTAGTGTTCAAGATATGAAATGTAAGGTATGTGCTCTAATCTCTATCAGATAAACACACACGTAAACAGATCAACAAAAAGGTTAGTGAAGCAAGTGAGAAGAAATAGATAGATGCAAAGGGGAAGGAGAAAGAAAGAGCTGCGGATTCCTCTACAGATAGCAAACTGTATACAACAAAAAAGCCATCAGAACATGGCATTTCAGAAAATTATTTTATTCCCCTCAATCAGAAACACCAAAGTACCTTGAAAAATGAAAAAGCATCCTACCAAAGTATTTTTTTATTATTTTATTCCTCTGGGAAGCCAACATATCAAACTGTGATATACTCTAACATGGTTGCTGTGCAAATTCACTTCTTGCCTTCAAAACAAACAATTTCGCAAATAAAAAAGTAGCTTCAAACTGCTAGAACAGATGCCTCCTATTCTGCATATCTTGCAGTCACGCATTAACACACATCAATGGAAGTTCTAGGGTCTTCTCCAAATTTGCAAACTACTCACTAGTGTTGATCTTACAGGGGGCACGGGGCAAACATTGTAGAAGAATACTTTTGTACCATAGGAGTATTATGCTATCATCAAATGCAACTTGAGTCGAATAAGTAAATCAGCCAACATAAGAAGGTCTATTGACTAAAATTTAAGGCTTTTTCCAATCACAAACTTAATCCAGTTAAGATAGCAAAATGTTCACTGCAAGTGCACAGATTAGCAGTTGTTACACATAGAATGTTACCTCAATTAAATCATGTGTTATTATCAATATTCATTTCATTTGCAAAGGTTTACATTTTTGTTGGTATCTATGACCTCTGTTTCCTAGTGCAAGTCTGCCAGTCATTATCTTGCGGGATCATCTTTGATTTGAAGGATGCCTTTCGATTAAGTATCAAAAGGCTAGTCATAAATGAAGGCGAAGGGCTATCTGACCAACCAACAAACTTCCTATTTTAAATATCCCATGATTGTGCTAGTTTAGAAACTACAGAGGAGGACCTTGGTGTATTTAAAGGCAATACACTTAAGCTCATCTCAAAAGAAGTTGCGAGGTACTTTCAGATCGTTTCAGGACCCTTTCAATCGCTATCAAACCGAAGCATGTTCAGATTCCCTTTAACATTATAGTTTTGTTTCACTTTGGAATTGGAAACCCTCTATATTCTAATTGAATGGTTGGCCTACTTCGAGTAAAACTCCTACAAGGTACACTATGCATTACCATACCCTCCTCAGAAAACAAAAAACGAGTTTGTTAGGTTCTTGAACCAATTGGTTCCGCCTCACCCCTATAGTAAGTATTGGTGGGTACAGCTAATTTGAAAACTGGCTTTCTTAGTGAAGATTTATCATTGTAGAATCGCTGATCGGATTATGATGACATGCAGTTTGGATAAGAAACAACAAAAGTTCTAAGAAACACGCACATGATATCCCTACTCAGAGAGAAACAAAGGTAACATCAGCCCTTTGTCCACCCCTCTCCAACTTTCCGAAAGCAAAGAAACAAGGAAGTAATTAGGTGTCCATTAGGAGCACCCAAGGGTGCACCTCCATGAGTAAACTACCATTTGTGGATAAGATCAAAATTCTTTCATAATTTTTTTTCCATTTAAAAAATTATATTCATGGAAGTGCACCATGGGGTGCCCCTAACTATTTGACCATCAATAATTAGAAAATCAATAAACAAAAGAGTACTACCTTAAAACCATGAGTAAGAACATCAATTTTCTTCTCAAGCCGTTGTGCCTTTCTGTTATCATCATCCATCTTTCTCTTCACATTTTCAAATTCACTCTGCAGGGCTGCAAGTTTCTCCGCAGTTCCAGCCACACTTGAGAGACCATAGGCATTACGAGTAGGGAAGTACATTAAATCACTTAAGCATGTACGGTGTGCCTCAACAAATTCATCAAGGGATTCGGCCTCATGTCCCATTGCTACTCGTAAATATTGAGCCTCCTCGTTAATGAAGAACTCAGCCTGGAAATTTGAATTTCATTATGAAACCATACATTGAAAATTCAACAGAATGAATAATTAAGCACCTGATCAGGTAAATGCAGTAAGAGACAAAATAATATCCATAAATAACGTATCTCTGTATATCCAACATCAGGATTCAGGACTATGTTCAATGCAATCTTTAGTTCCATCAGCAAACTCATTTGGAAAGGCACTACCACGCCCCACCTCCACTAGTCGGCATTATACAATTTGAAAGGTTATTTCGGAAGGAGGATTAATATAACTATATTTCATAATAATAACGTGATAAGAGGATAATTGAGATTAGCCCTTATTTTCTTCTTCTTTATCTGTGTTACAGAACGTTTGGAGAGCTTTAAATTTTTTGAATATTTTGAACTATTGAATAATACCCACAAAGAATAACGTCCAAACTCATTCAAAAAAAAAATTACAACTAGAGGCTAGCAAAATACAGGAAGATCAGCACAGCATCCTCCAAGGATGCATATCGTCCAGAATGCAAGTACAATAATAATCATCAACTCTTAAGAGTGCATAATGATAACACAATCACTATATCAACTAAGTTGGCATGCACTAAAGAATAGCAAACAACCATGACAGAAAGAATATTGTGATGCATCTAGAAGGACACTAAGTTCCAATCTAATCAGAAAATTTCCCCAAAAAAAAAAAAAGAAAAGAAAAGAAAATTCATACTAGTTATAGAGGGAAAGAAGCGGATAAGCCAGTATAGACACAGAAAAGTACCTCTTTCATCTCATCTTCTTCAAGCTCTTCAATGAAAGGAACTCCATTAGCTGTACGCTTAACACCCTTCTTTTTCTCTTTATCATTGAGTGGGTATTTTGCATTATCATGTTCCAGCAAGATTAGTAACTCTTTTCTTATCATCTCATCAGCCTGCTCAATGATAGTAGGAGGGACAAATGAGCTTTTATCTTCATCAGTTCTCATCAATGATTGTCTGATTAATTCAACAGATGGAGCAGGAGGGCGAGGAAGCTCCCTCTGCAACACTTTTGACCTCTTTCTGAGTAATGCCTGCAATCTTGCTTCTTCCTCGGCCTTTTCCCGAGCCATCCGATCGGACATGTCTTCTTCAATCTTTTCCTCTGGTTCTTCAGTATCCTCAGGCGCAGGCCGAACAACTACTTCATACTCATTCTTGGGCTCCGGAAGATTGCTCAGACCCATACGCAGGTTCCTTTTAAGCTCAGCTTGTCTTCGGAGTTCAAGTTTTGCACTATCATGCATATCCATTTCTTCATTTATGTGAAGCTCATCCCTGATAGGAGTCCCTTTCGGTGTCATACCAAAAGAATAACCATCCCGGGAGGGAGTCATGCCAATTCTAGGAGTAAGACCCGTTCCTCCAGGAGTTGCTAAAGGGGTAAGCATTGGGTTTGGAGTTTGAACCTCCCTTTTCTTTGGAGTGACACCTGAAAAATCTGATGGATGCAACTCTGGGTTGTGCCCACCTAACAACGGTGTCTGAGATTCCCTAAGTCTAGCTAGATTTTCCGCTTCCATCATTATAGCATCACCCTTACCAGATGGTGTTCTCTGTGGCGTGCGCATGGGTGTCATTCCTTGCCGCGGGGTCTCAGAATAATTTGCTAGAAGAGCACGAGTTGCACCACTGCCTTCCGCAAGTTCCTGATTTCCAGCCAAAAGATCACTAGCATAACCCATTTTTGCAATCTCCTCCAGTTCCTGGTCAGAAATCTGAGGAGGAGGAAGCATCAGTTTTGATCTCTTCCTTACTGTTTCAGGGTCATTGAGCTTGTTAGCTTGCATTATTGCCGCTGGGGCATCTTGCCTTTGAGCAATCTTATTCTTTGCAATGTCTTGCTTCCTTAGTCGTGCTTCCCTGTCTGCCCTTCTTTCTCCTTCAAGTTCTTCTATTGTCGTAGGAAATTTAGGCTGCTCTACAGGCCTATCTTCATCTATTACATCATAAAAACCTGGCGGAGGTCTTTTCTCAAAAGGGATCTCAGCATTATAATCGATCCCTTTCCTTTTCCTCTTCCTGTGCCTGACGTCAATACCAGCAGCCTTGAGTTCTCTCCTTTTCTGCAAAGAAGCAAGCCTCCTTGCCTCTTCAAGTTGCTTCTCCCTGGCTTTTCTTTTAGCCTTTTTACCCCTTGTATTAGCCAACCTAGCTCTTGCTTCAGACAGCATTTCTTTCTCATCTTCATCCATATCAACAGGGTCTGGTCGAGCAGGCTTAGATTCTGGATTGGGATCAATTTCTCCAGGACGCAACTTACGTGGGTCATCTCCTGGTTCGTAATTCTCATCCTTGGCACATGCCGCATCAAGAAGTTTCTCATAACGCTCAAGGCACTGAGATGGAGTACGACCAACAATAGGCGCTATGGTTCTCCACTGGGTAGGCATGAGCTTTGCAAGATGAAGTAATTTCTCATCCTCTTCTCTTGTCCACTCAGTCTTAAAAAAACAAGATTAATAATCAGCATCATCAAGAGAAAAAATTCATATTACTGTAAAGCAAACAAATAAAATAAGCAGGCAGCTGTAAAATTTAAAAAAAAAAAAAAAAAAAAGTATCCAATATATAACAGGTACACACCAAATCACGATAAGAGGCATATCATCAAGGCATCAACCAAGTGACTTTCACGAGGCTCCCACTTATGGTGGGGTATTCGGGTGTCTGATGTGTGTGGCATTACCTTAGCAATTGCACTCAACTGGAACTCCAAGTGAAAGAGAAGCGGTTAGAATAGTGAAAACTACCCAACTGAAACTCCCAGTGAAGGAGGAGTGGTTGAAAATCATCAAAACTACCCTAGAGGAACTCCCAGTGAAGGAGGAGAGGTTGATAATAGTGAAAAGTTCCCTACACACAGCAACCTCATTTTTCAAAACTTCCCTACAGAAACTCCCAGTGAATGAAGAGCTGTTGAAAATCGTGAATAGCTTTCCTATGCATAACAACCTCTGCATTTAGCAAAACTCCCTACAGATAAGATGATGAGAAAGGAGGATCGGTTCAAACGATCAGCTAATGAGAGGTTGAGGAGCCTCCTCTGACCAGCAACATAGAGCTGAACCAAGTATAGGATATCAGTGTATCCATGGGAATGCTTTTACTTCCATACCGTCCTTAGGAGTATCATGATGGTCCTTCGGATTAGGTCTTTTGAAGCCTTCACCAACCTAATATGTTCTCTCAAGAAAGCTAAATATCGAACCTCCTTCCCCCTGCTCTGCTGGTGAAGTAGGGCCTACTTGAGAGATTATATCTCGATCTCTCATCTCACTGCCAATAAGTACTTTCTTGATGATGCACAGGAAGAAAACTGTTTCTGCTAAAAATCTTTGTACCACCTAAATCATTCCCTTAGACATACACTTTCAATCTGAGTGCCATATGATGAACGCTTGTCGGACAGTAAAGAACCTTACTGCTATTTGTAGGGCTCTCATTTCCCTCAACACAGAGTGAAGTTTTCAGGAATTAGCCTAACACTTCAAATGATTTTCTGAACATAAATAACTATAGTTTACCACATATCTTTTCCTGCTAGGATAGTTTACCATATTGAAATAGATAGAACCTCTGCCGCTCTAGCCTCTAGTCTAACCATCATATTCAAGATTGTAATTCACTTGAAGGAAGTGGTTCAGGGTAGAAAAGCAAGCACCGAATGGCTCCAAAGAGAACAAGGATCATTTAGCATAACCTAAAGAAAATTAGTTGTAACACAAGTAGACAAACAAAGAACGCCACAGAACGACTGTTTCTGGGAATGAATTAACGGATCCAGCAATTAATAACCTATAAGGCCAGTATAATGATAAACAAAAACTGACAAACAAAAAGAGAACTAAAGGCAAAAAGCAAAAAAATGTGGCATTTTTGAATTGAGAACCAGAAAACTTATCATAAGAAAAACATGCGCAAGTGCTTATAGCCTCTAACATTTTGTAGCCTCGTTGATACTTCGGAAAGCCTTACTTGGTCTACACTATATAGTACATGGCACATCTAGCTCTGATAGTACCCCTTCAAGTTTCTAAACATCCACCACACTGACCCATATCACCCCCTCAAGACAAATATCTCAAGTGAAGCAAATTCGAAGAGACAATCTATGTTAAGCCCACGTACATGAGACTTCGTAGAAACTTAAAGAGAACAAGGATCCACCAAACTCACCCACACCCACCACACTCATATTACTAATTGTTGAAGCATCCATTTGAACACAAAATTGATGCCATATGTTGCCACCTATATCCAAATGTTATAAAACTCAGAACTTTGAGATCATAAAAAGATAATCAAGCGCATGTTTTCCATGATTTATAGAACACTAAAACATCATTTATAGTTTTATACTGCTCCAAACTTTGATTTTGCATAGATTTCACATATCAATATCCCACCAATCACCTTATAAGCGATGCTCTAGGATAACATAGTTACCACCCCAACAACTTCTGCATAAGATAATAAAGCTCAGAAATTCAGATATCAATGCCAAGAGTAACATAAGCTAAGCTTGCAACATATAAACATCAAATCTTCATTAGTAAAATCGGGTTCAAAGAGGGAAGAGAGAGAGAGAGAGAGAGTACCTTCTTGATGGAAGGGTCAAGCCACTCATACCATCGAGCTTTACACTGCTTAGCAGATTTACGAACGAGAAGCGAAGAAATACGAGCCCATTGATTTTTACCATACTTCATAACAGCAGCTTTAAGGATTTCATCTTCGGTGTTCTTCCAAACACCACCCTTTATCATAATCCTCATCTTGACACCTCTTTTTCTTCAATCCAACTCCCCTTATTTAGGTTCTTGCAAATCCCAAATCGAATGATAAGATTAGTGAATTACGAGCTTTTGTCTCACCTCAGTGTTGTTCTAGGGTTTGAATCTGAGAGACAAATGAGATTGGTTTAAAGCACAAATTGATAGAGAGAGGGAGGAGAGAGAATGAGAGATGAAAAGGGGGAAGGGTTTAAGGTTGCGATTAGGGTTTAGCTTAGCTTACATCAACGACGGCAATGGCGGATTCGAATGAGAGAGAAAGGAAGCGGGGGAAGAACGGAAAATGGAAGCACTAAAAAGTTTGTGAGAGAAGATAGTGTGTTATTGCCTTGCCCCTCCAGGTACTCGGATCCGGGTTCCAAATCCAGATCCGGACTCTGTATGAGCAGGGTAAGAGTAACCGACTATTTATCGGGTCCTCCAAACTTTCTCGTAATCTTAATAATAAGGATGATCCCAAATTTGCACCAGTTACCACAAACTATCTTCCCTAAATTACAAAAAGTCACCCCTGTATCGTTAATAGTTCCCTTTAATTGCGAAAAGTCACTCCTAATTTGAGTCGTTTAACGAGCAGCCATTTGTGCCCAAAATGATATAGTTTGTCCATATCAGGTAGACTCCACACTCTATCGGATATTAATACTCCAAATGCGATAAATAAAAATTCGTAAAAAATAATTTATCACGTTCTGAGTCTTTAATATCCCGATAGAGGTATCTGACATGAACAAACTACATCCACATCTGAGATGATGGATGTAGCATTACTCATTCCAGAACACATTGAAACTTTTGTCAACTAGCAGTAATTCTAGGCCCCATTCAGATCCTACTATTATTGCCATTTTGTCTCCAACAAAACACTCCCGTAGAGTGGAATAGACAAATTAGTACTCCATAGTCCCATATGCAACTTATTCCCTGTAAGAGTGTAGTATGTACTAGATCCTAACAAGGATAGATCAGATAATTGGTACTAGATAAACAAGAAAAGATGGTAGTATCAAATATGATATTGGTTTGATATATGAAGATACCTATGGTTGCAGGTACAAAACGTAAAATCAACAAGCCCACGCACAATGGCCAAGTATACAACACAACAATACTGGGAAGTAAACCAGAGTGTAATTAAATTATAAATGCGAACAATTACACATTGTAACAGAATAGCATCTGGTAAGAAGAATGATCCTAGTTTAATGTCACGAGTGACAATAGAGCCTGAGCTGATATCGGCTTCATATAAGAGGAGTAACAGGAGAGCTACCTAACCCTTACTCGATAAGTAGATTTCATCCATATCGGAAGATTTGTATCATTAGCTGATGTGCTTGATTCGACTGGTGTATTTCACAAGTACTACCCCATTTTTACTTTAGGGAATCTGAACTCCTATATCAGTCGATAAAACTCCCTTTTATCGTAGTTCCTCACAGGTTAGAGATATCTGGGTAAGTTTTGCCTTGCATGGAACTCTTGACTGTCAAAGCTTGTAAGGCAGCATATAATTCAGACATGACAAACTGCCAGATATTACTACTTGTACGGTTGTACCAAAGAGGCAAGGTTCTTATATAAAGCCAAGAAAACAGCAATGACAACAACAAAGTGAATTCCCGTTTCCAACTTCACAATCGGAGCTTCTTCCCCGCAGGCTGTGCATCATCATCAAAAGCTGCGGGTGTAGCACTACCATCTGCGTTATCCCCCTTCTCCGCCTTTTTCCTAGCGATGATCCTATTAATCTTGTGGAGATCATTGTTTAGCTTTTGCTCCTTGTTCTTCCGTGTTTTGCGCCCATCTTGCATCTTCACACCAAACTGGAACGCAGCCTTAGGCATTGCTTCCTTTTGCTCGTTGTACTGGGCCCACTCTTCCTCCGTCTCAAAGTCCCACCGATGAAGACGGCCTTTGGCCTGTTTCAACATTGAAAGTTTCATTAGCTCACAATCATTTATCCGATGTGACCTTTTATGGAGGGAATATTCATATCCAACACAACATCTAGCATTCATATCCCATCCTATTCTGCTTTTCAAACTATACTTCCTCTCACTTGGGGAATGGCACCAAAAGGTTCAGTTTTTGTCCAGCATCAATACTTAAAGCTCCAGAATCATTTGTCGCGAATCCATGACAATAATAAAAGATATATCGACAGAAAGCGGTGTGGATAGAATCATAGAAAGGAATGGAGAAAAGGGAAAAGGGCACAGGGAAAGAGAAAAACACTTACACGTCCACCCATATCCATTTTCGTCAAGTCTTCTTCACCATCACTGTCTACAATCTCATGGTTGTACTCTTGATACCCAGGATAGCATTCGGAATAACTTTCCGATATGAAGTTGGGATCCTTTTCCCGAGCATCTTTCTCCCTCAGCTGTTGGAGTCTTTCGTCATCCCGCTTAAACACAGAACCTAAACCTCGATCTTTCTCCTCTTGTGTCATGAGTTGAGGATCTTGAGGGAAGTCTACATTTGCCTGCAAATCATAACCCTGCATCTGTTGGAGATATTGATCAGGATAAGCCAACTGATCGGCATATTGGTAGTCCTGCCACTCTCCCATATAGGCAGCACCCATAGCTTGAGCTTGTGCAGTATCATAGCCATTCTGAAACCAATTACCCAAGATTAAAAGTCATGAAAGCATACACTTTGAAGATTGAGACAAATGACCATGGAGAAGTTACTCACTGCCTGGTTCCAATTTTGGGAAGGATCCGAAGGTGGCACTGGACCGTAAACAGGTTCACTGAAATGGGACACTCTTTCCTTATTCCCTGGGGACTCTTCCATGTCTTCTGAAATGGGGCTTTGACTCATGTCTTTGCTGGGGACCTCATAATCAACACCATCACCAACAAAGATGTCATCATCGTCAGTTCGAGCAACAGCTAGCCCTTGTTTCTCTCTAGGGTCAAGATTAGTCTTCCTCGGAGGTGGGGGAGGTGGGGGAAGATTCACTCCATTCTGATTCTTTACTGACAAGTGATCAAGTTTTGATGGCTTCTCCAATTCATCATACTCATTGACAACAGTGGAAAGTTTTCCTGCACGATTACACAAAATAGGAAAGGACACAAATTAATATCCAAAGAGGTACAAACACAAGCAAATGCTGGAGCTGACTGCAGGTTATGCATCACTAACTACTAGTCATAGTCAGGAAGAGAGAACCAAAAGCATTCAGTAACTTAATGCAAAAGGAATGAAAAGATTGAGCGACCCAAGATCATGAATCACCACCAAGGTTATAGCATAGGCATCATCAAGCTAACTTCTGGATATAGACCTAGTAATAGGAAGAGAGAACCAAAGGCGTCCAGTAACTTAATGCAAAAGGAACGAAAAGACTTGAGCGACCCAAGATCATAAATCATCACCAAGGTTATTAGGCATCATCATGAGCTAACTTCTGAATATAGCACTAGTAAGACTATGTAATTCAAGGATTTGACCATATTTTGAACATGAAAACATGGCTCATATAAAGGCAGGACAAAGGACCAACTTGTCACAACAGAACACTGCTACAAGTTCAAGCATGAGTTCAAGATACTTAATTACATGTAAGAAAATGGAGAACGAGTGAAATAAAGAGAGCAGACTGCCTAATGTGTAAATCCGCCAGCCTTTAAGGATGATCCCCTCGTTTCACATCCCATTGTCTTTTAACCCGATTTTGCCAGAGTTACAGAGTCAGCTTGTCATTAAACATCAAACAACCACTTTCTCTTTTACTAACCCCCTCCTACAAAACCTATTAGCCATCACATCATCCACTATCCCTAACTGAGCATATACACCAAGTAACGATGAGAGACAAAAATTCAACAAACAGCTTTCACTAGCCGCCACAACCTCAATTACATCCCAACATAATAGGACAGGCTATACCAGATTCCAAATTCGCACCCCCGACGACTCTACCCGCAACTTCCCCCACACCTGTCTTGTAGTGTTGGAAAAACCAAACTGAACCCCAATACCCACCAAAGGTCCAGACCAAGCCTTATTCCTCAATCATCTCATTCAACAAATAAGGTCACAGAGGCTAACAACATACTTAAGGTATGTCAAACAACCAGGGCAATACTTTCTTGTAATTTGCCCAAGGCTGAATTGCTTTGGTAGCATCTTTTTGGCAAACGTCTGATAAAACAATAAACAGGTTTATTGAGCTTATCCCACAGCACAAACCCCCTCCCCCCGCCCCCCCCAAGAAAAAAAACTGAATTATATCCTTCCCCTTCCACCCTCTCTCATTTTCTCACTCCCGCACGAACATACACACATTTGATGTCTTGCTAGCAAACAGAAATTACTCATTAATACCCATGGTGTATTAGAATGTCATATGGACCAAGCATTGCATAAGAAGATGACATGTTCAGTTCAACAGCTTTTCCCTTCTTGATTTTGATTTACACAAGCCAACATGCTGGTACAATCTTTACATTTTTTTTTTTTAGATAAGGAAAATAAATGCATTACATAAGAAATAAGTACAAGAGGGGTGGAGGATAAGGTATCCTCATTACATCAAGGTCAATACGGTAAGGCCCGCCAATCCCTTTGTATATCACACAACGGGATCCCGGGAAATAACCTATGAGCAAAGAACCACAAAGAAACCATGAAAACAATCCTATCCCAAACCAAATCTGCCGAAACAGCCTGATCTCGAAAAACTCAATTATTCCTCTCTAGCCAGCTACACCACACTACAGCAAACATAGCACCCCTCCACAGGATCCTCCCTTCCTTACATGCCCCAAACCCTCTGAATCGAACCTGGAAGATTTGCATTAAATCACAAGGACAAACCTAGTTCTCCCCATAGATGCCAAAGAGGCGCTGCCACACATGCCAAGCAAACGGACAGTGCAAGAACAAATGCTCGTTAGTGTCCGAAGTGCTATAACACATCACACAAACATCGGGCGAAATCACCGTGTGCGGCCTCCTCCTCTGCCTCAGATTGTTGGTGTTAACTCTATTAAGGACTACAGTCCAGAGGAAAGCACGGACCTCAAGAGGCACCTTGGCACTCCAGAAGATGGTACAATCTTTACATTAAGCACTTATTTCAAGTGGAATATTGATTCATTGCCAGATATGTCTTTAATTAACATAACATCACCCAATACACTCTGGCAAAGTCATTCAACTTGCAACCAAATGATATTGGGACATATTTAGCAAAGAGCAATTTCAAATGTGTCCTATAGCTTAATAATAAGAAAAATTTTGAAGAAAAGAGGTAGATTTGAATTTCGCCTTCATCAATGTTCATTACAAATTTCAGCTAACTGCAGCTTAATAAACTCATATTTTAGCAAATAACAGTCAACCAGTGGGAAAATATTATGTAACTCATATTTTAGCAAATAACAGTCAACCAGTGGGAAAATATTATGTCCTATTGGGGGAGGGGGGAGGGGGGGGGAAGAATGCAGCACTTTTACCTTTCACTTCTTTCTCTTTCTTCTTCTTTTTCAAAACCTTTCCGGATGATCCTAGACGGAGATACGACATAATTTTTGCAATCCGGTCCAGCACAGAACCGTCAACATTTACAGTAACCATTTCCTACACACAGAAGTCCTGACCACTATAAGATTGAAGTAGACTAAAAAAGAACTAAGCTTACAAAGAATACGAACCTCAGGTACAGGGCAGTCAGCTTTACTTCTATGCAAGGTGGTCGGAATATCATGTGAATAACTATTTTCCTGTCATGCACAAAGGTAACATTGAATCCAATGGTCATTCAAAATATCAAATTTTCAGCTACTAAACATCAAGCAAACAATAAGCAATGGAAAAACAGATCAAATTAATCTTGCGTAATTAACATCTAAACTCAGCTTTCACAGCAAAAATAAAAAATAGAAAAATCAGAAACAATATTTTTAAAGAACTAACGAGCTTTCTTCATCCAGACATGATTCCTGAGGAAACTCTATCAGCCAATTTTAGCCACTCCAAACATAAATACATATGAAAGCGACTAGCAAAGCATGAACTTGTTCACATATTCATATTTTGGAGTTCAAGGACCACTAATGACAGTAGTCACAGTACTATCCAAATTTATCTAAGAATGTCGACTTGGCATCTAAATGGGATGAGACTTAGACTCGCTTGCAAGTTACTATATATAAACAGCCAGATCAAAGAAGCAGGAACTTACCATGTCAAAAATAAAAGCCATTCGACCAGGAAGAAACATCTCGTTGGTTTTAACGGCAGTCTGAGGTTTAACTATCCATTGATACACAGACTAAAACAGGTCAAAACAAAGATTTTTGTAAGTCACAAGCTTGAAGAACTAAAGAAGCTACAATTAAATACAATATATTAGCTAGAAAAGTCAATGCACCTTTGCAGTTGCAGTTCGAAATGATACTGGCTGGTCATCCTTAGCTGCTCTGGAAATAAACAAAAGTTTGTGTTTAGTGCAGACTGTAAAAACACGCAAGAAATCTAACAGTGCAAAAAAGTACTGAAATGTTAAAATAGCTGGTGAAGTTACTCAAACAAGAATTTGAGGTTCAAATGCACACCCAACCAAGTAATTTAGTGGATACCAATTGTCTAACGATTAGGATTATTAAAGGCAGCAAAACAACAAAACTAAGAGCTAAGACAAACTTATATCTCTAGAATAATGCAGTAATATATCAACAATGCCAATATTTTACAGACAGAGTGAGCCAAAACAAAAGTGCTTACCTGGATTTTCCATCAACATCATCCCCAGCCTCTGGCTTTTTGTCTATTTCACTTCTTACTTTGTGAAGTAGAGCATAATCCAATCCCTTAACCAAGTGAGTGTGCTCCACATCACCTGGACCAAACAAATTCACTCAGAACATGAACAGTTCAGATGCAACTAAGCAGTTCCTTTGAACAAACAACAGCAGCCAGTACGGTACGTCTAGTAAGGTCAAGAATAGCAATCAAAATTAGCAGAGACGCTAATAAATGACAACACATAAACACATACATATATACACATTTCAATATAACTGCATAACGAACCAAAACATATCGTAAATTTTAGAATTTCAGACTAATATGCTCCATCATATCAACAATAAGATTTACATATGAGAATACGCCACTCAGACTACAATGACATATTTAATTAAATGATCAAACTGTTAAAAAATATGAACCTCCAAGGTATTTGCTCCTCTCAATAGCTAACTTGTGAGACTCAGCAGCCCTGCAATGCTCAAGACAACATCTATTAGCATAATCATCAACGTTAATTGTGAAAAGCTCCAGGGACAGATAGATAGAAAAGCCTCACTTGAGATCAACCGCCCCAGGAGGAGCCACAGCATGAAACCCTAAATCAGTAGGCTCATAATCAGGGTTAACGTCTTCCCTCCGCTCTTTTGCACGGTCACGATATTTTGGCAGATCCAGTTCTTCTGGCTTCTCCTCCCTGTAAAATTTGCAACACACATCACAATTCACCTCTCATAAGGGATCTTTTCAGAAACCCATTGAAAATGTGCTTGCACGTGTAAGATATATACTTTCTCAATCTTAAACCCAGGGCCTAAAACATTGAATTATGCATTATGTATTGCTAAAATTTCATAATCAGTAGGAACTAATAGAGCTCCATAGTCCACACTATTTCTCAATAAGGACGAGCATCATAGTGCAACTTGATAACAAATGGCAACAATATTTGAAAAGCAAACAGCCCATGGTTCAATAATGATTTCATGTTTGTCACATAAAACATAAATAAGCAAATATTTACAATGCTTACAAAAACATGATCATCTATGGCCCATGGGCGAACACACAAATTTCTGAAACACGCACAGCAACTACTCCCCTTTGATCTTCCTCATAAACATTCGATAGAAAAGAAAACTTCTATAATTTCAAGAGCAGCAGAACAAACAAAATGCAACAGAAGATAGTGAATGCTCTCAAAGGAGGATTCACCTTGTATACATCTTTTTTTCATTTTCTAACAAGGGTTATAATACCCATAAACAGAGTAAACAGCGACAAAGGTTTCATAGAACCGAACCCCACTTAGCAGGAAGATGTCTGCTTATGTTTGGGCAATTCTCCCTGCGCGTATTGGTCAATTCCCTGCCATTGCTAATTTCCAGAATATGTAACAAGCAATATATCGCCATTAAAATTTACTTCCTTTATAAATTAACTCCCCCTTCCTTTACAAATTGTGTGATAGCAATGATTCTAACAAATTAAAAGACTCAAATTTTCTCCTAAATTGGAAACAATACACATTATTGCTAATTTGCATACTACTTCATAGAAGTACACAAAAAACACAGTGTAATTTCCACAACAACACACAAAAACAAGGGGTAAGCTCCAAAAATTCAAACGATGAAGAACATGTCGAATAGAATCAAATAAACAAATTGATTAAAAGTATAACTTAATAAAGCAGCTAACATTAATACCATTAATTGAGCTACATATGACAAATAGAATGCGAAAGATTATGCTTACTTTCGACGGAGGGCCTTTTCTTTGTGATGACTTTTGTTGGACGGCATGTTGATATATGAATGAAACTTCAAATTTGATTAAATTTTGATGAAAGAACTGAAGAAGTGCAGCAATGGCGCAAAAGAAATCGAGCTCTGTGGTGTTAGGGCTTTCTCTTCGATTTAGAGAGAGAATGAGAGAGAGAGAGAGTAGCACCGTTTTTCTGTTTATCCCGAAAAGACCAAACCGGCAATTGAAGGGGGGTTTTATTTTTATCTAAGATACCGCAATTACGATATCACCCTTGATACAGTGACAGTATTAACTTTTCTTTTCTTTGCATTTTTTCTACTTGTTTCTGCTATCAAAATTTAAAAGAAAAAAACAATTTAAAAATACTCCCTACTTGAATTGTAATATAACATCCATAAATTGAACTTGAATTGTCAACATCAACATTTTAGGAATAGTTAACTGATACTTATCTTCTAAAAGTATTTGTTTAGTTATCTTAAATCTCATCGTGAACCGATATTATAAAATTCAATCATTTACTTCTCACGCTAAAAACAATCAAGTTGATCGGAAATGATTACTCTCTTTTTTAACATCATGCTCAATTATTGTGTGCTTGCTAACAAAGTGTCCAATATCTCCACAAATAAAATTATTACACACCTAGATCACATGAGTGTTCTTTAACACTGTATAATATGTTATGTAACAGCTCTAGAATTTATTTCCAATTCAATAGTGCCAAAATGATGGCTAATAACATATGTGTAACCAAGTTTCTTAGCCTTTCTCTTAGAAAGATGACTTCAACTAAAAGAGTAGAGTTGATCCCACGACCTCTACCCCCAATGGATTCACCAAATGCAAAATTACTATTTAAAAAAAAAAAAAACTTTAATTCTTTTGATGTAATGTAATGTGTTTTAGAAATTGAGTTAAATATTTTTGTGTTTTTTTTTTTTGAGTGTTTTTCTTTGATGTTTAAAAGTCCATTATTCATCATCTTCCCCACCTCCGGTAATATGAAGAAAAACACTTGAAAATTGTAGAATGATGGGGACGATGAAGAAACTGGCAAGGACATTGAACAAGTCTCTCCGGCACCCACATCTCGCCGGCGACGACGACAATCTCTCTCTTCCCACCGTCGATGATGCTCGCCCCATCGACACTCAAGGTCTATCTCTCTTTCTCTCTCCCCACAATTAGGGTTTTATTTTCTTCCTATGTATGCAACATCTGAATTATATACTCAATTAGTCTTTCCTTGATGCTCAGAGCAGGATGAATTAGTTCGATCCCTCGAAAAGATTAACACCCAGCAAAATCGCATATGGAGGGTAATTCCTCTATCTGAAAATGTTGGGTGCAATTGACTAATTTCTATGTTTGAATTTAGGGTCTTACACAAATCAGAAATTGGAGTTTGAATTTTTTGTTTTTTTGGATATTTGTAGAGCGTATTTGTGGTGTTGCTCGTGTGCTACGTAGCATTCCTCCTCTTCTCAATCTATCATCAAACTGCTTATCCTTGGGAGTTGGTAAGTAATCCTTACTATCCATTTGGCAATTTCTTCGTTTTCCATTTCATGAAAAGTACTAGTATTGTGTATCATCCATTGTTTCGAACTCTATGATGTGGTACTAAGATTAATGTCTTTGGAGGTGGATATACTGAATGTGATCACTAAACCTGAAAGAGGAAGATATTTGTTTGTATGGTACTTATTAGACATAAGTGCATTACTTAGGGTGAAGAACTAGCACCGTTAACTAATCAAGAGATACGACCATGATGGAGGAAGGTTATTGACTTGATTAGCTATGTGTGATTGGGTATTCATATTAGGATTCACTCTTTCTTAAGCTGCTCGGTCACTGGAGAAAATGGTCGAGCCACCATGAAGCTGCTTCTCAATAGTAAACCTGATGAAATTTTTGGGGAAACCAAAGTGACTTACGGAACTGTGTCACCAGCTTCATTCTAGCTTGGGAGATATATCGTAGCTCTATGTGTTGAATTGATGAAATTGGCAGTTACAGAATTACGCAATGCTGATATACTCCCTCTGTCCTTGAATAATCTTTCCAGTTGCTTTATGCACACATACCAATGATGAGGCAAAATTACTCTTTGCCCTTTATATA